>VZQC01005840.1:2558-35322 GCA_009823505.1 Rhizomys pruinosus | reverse complement strand
TATCAATGTACTGTCTGCATGCAGGTTTGTGCACCCGTGTCGTGCAATGCCGCGGAGGTCAGAAGAGGGTTTCAGATTCCCCTGGAACTGGAGTTCTCCTGGAATTGGAGTTTCAGACGGCTCTCGGCCGCCATGTGGGTGCTGGGGATCGAACCCGGGTCCTCTGTAAGAGCGGTCGGCGCTCTTAACCGCTAGGCCATCTCTCCAGCCCCCCCACTAACTACTCTTATCTCTCACAAATACCCTATAGCATGGCACAGAAGATCCTAAGGCTCTACACAGTCTACACTTGCCACTCTCTTAATTATCCCAGCTCTTAACTGCTAGGCCATCTCTCCAGCCATAGAAAAAAATTTTTTAAAGCTCCTAAGAGATACAAACTACTAGACAGAACAAATATTAAGTAAAATTATTCATTAAGTTGTCAAGTTGAGTAATTTTAAATATGGCTGGAAGGTATAAGAAAACAAAACAAAAAAAAACCCAAATAGTATTCAAAATATTTCTAACACTAATGCTGAATATACAAGAATATTTCTTGATAAATATTTAAGGTAAAGAACATACATCAATTACTCGTCACTGATCATTATGCATTGTACACATGTATTGAAATACCATGACATGTTGGGCATGGTGGTACACCCCTTTAATCCCAGCACTCAGGAGGCAGAGGCAGGCAGATCCGTGTGAGTTCAAGGCCAGCCTGGTCTACAATGTGAATTCCAGGCTAGCTGGGGCTAAGGGAGACCCTGTCTCAAAAAAGGCCCAAAACTAAACAAAACATGAAAGAGGAAAATAATTGGAAAAGTCAAAAGTTCAAATAAATTAAAAGCCTTCAGAAAGTTGGTTTCACTATTAATACTTTGCTTTTTGACCCAGGTCTGACCATGTAGCCCTGGTTCACCTGTCTGCTTCTGCCTCCCCGTGCTGAGATTAAAGGAGTGTACCCAGCCATTTTAGAAACTACTACTTTTACAGAAAAAAAAAGTTATGCCACCCATAATGTATTAACATACAAAAAGTGCCTTTGGGGGCTGGAGAGATGGCCTAGCAGTTGAGAGCGCCGGTTGAGAGCGCCGACCGCTCTTACAGAGGACCCAGGTTCGATCCCCAGCACCCACATGGCGGCCAAGAACCGTCTGAAACTCCAACTCCAGTTCCAGGGGAATCCGACAAGCTCTTCTGACCTCCGCGGCACTGCACGACACGGGTGCACAGACTTGCATGCAAACAGTACATTCATACACATACAGAAATAAATAAAATTAATTAAAAAAAAGTGCCTTTGTTTTCTGCATTTTTGTCTTTTGCCTAGTTGCATGTGCCATAATATTAACATAATAATTATGATGACTAAATTTACTGGATTCACAAGTGCAAAGAACAAGATATTTTATTTTAAGAATGGAACTAGTTGGGCATGGTGGTGCACATCTTTAATCCCAGCACTAGGGAGGCAGAGGGAGGTGGATCTCTGTGAGTTCAAGGCCAGCCTGTTCTATATAGTGAGTTCCAGGGCAGCTGGGGCTACAGGGGACCCTGTCTTGAAAAGACAACAAAAAAAGGTAAGGTGACTTTCAGTTATGGACAGTATTCTTGCAATGTATGCAAAAGAAAAACACTTTATGAAAAAAAGAATGTAAATCTCAATTTAATAAATATGATGCAATGAAAAACTGGGATTTAAAGAAACGAAACAAAAATCTCTGAGATAATTGTTGAAGTTTCAATGCCATTAACTAAGGAGCACCCACCCCAAAAAAAACCCCCAACAGAGTAAGTCTAAAATACCTAATATTCTTAAGGTCTTCAAAGATTTTGTATGTCCCAAACAGGCCAGCTGTGGGGACAGGGAGATCCTCTCTCAAAAAGAACACCAGTATTAGAAAACAGGTTACTGCTTCCCGACTTCACTGGTGGGATAGGTATATTCAATAGTTAGAAATAGTCTCATCCTGAAATAGAGAAGCAGCAGCAGAATCTATGGTTCCAAGCAACCTTAAGCCCAGCAGGTTTCAAGGCCTAGGAACAACTGTAGCCTCGGCTCCACCACCAATCTTCCTCTTCCTGAAATGGAGCACATATTTACAGCCAAGAGGCTTTATTTATTTATTTTTTTTTGAGTTTTCGAGACAGGGTCTCCCTGTAGCCCCAGCTGTCCAGGAACTCGCTCTGTAGACCAGGCTGGCCTTGAACTCACAAAGATCCGCCTGCCTCTGCCTCCCAAGTGCTAGGATTTAAGGCGTGCGCCACCATGCCCAGCTGAGAGGCTTTAACAATCTGGTTCCGGCCGGGTGTGGTGGCGCACGCCTTTAATCCTAGCACTTGGGAGGCAGAGGCAGGCGGATCTTTGTGAGTTCAAGGCCAGCCTGGTCTACAGAGCGAGTTCCAGGACAGCTGGGGCTACAGGGAGACCCTGTCTCAAAAAGACAAAACAAAACAAAAAAAACCCCAACCTGGTTCCTAGTCATAGAACCTTTCTTCATTTTGTTCTTCAAGTCCAAGACTGACTTTGCTGCTTAGAATTATTTATTTATTCACTCATTCATTCATTCATTCATTCATTCATTCATTCATTCATTATTTTTGTCTTTTTAAGACAGGGTCTCCCTGTAGCTGGCCTAGAACTCACTATGTAGACCCTGCTGGCCTGGAACTCACTGAAATCTCTGCCTCCTGAGTGCTGGGATTAAAGGCATTTGCCACCATAGGGCACTGCTTAGAATCTTATAATTTTACAATAACCTTTGTTATTCTGCCACACCCTTAGCTCTCCTGATTTTAGTCTTTCACCTAGGTAGACTTGAAAATTTCACAAGTCCATTCCTGCACCCTTTCTGCTCAACACTTCTTCCCTCAATTATCTCTTCCCTGGGATTTTACTGTGAGAAGTCAATAACCAGGTCATGCCCTTTAATCTCAGCTAAATGTCCAAATCCAATGTTTATAAATCCTTTCCATAACAACAGACAATTCAGCCAGCCTTTCTGCCCCTATTGTAGTGAGGATATCCTTTCCTCCTGTTCATTTTCTTTGGAATGACCACAGAAGAACCTTTCTGCCAAAATTATGTTTTTAAAATGCATATATATTCTGTAAAATAATGTAGGCTTACTTTCCTATACTAACTTAATTCTGATTCCTAACCAGCAATGTCTTAATGTCCATATTTCTACCAACAGTGTACTCAAAGCAATCTGTTTTTAATATCACCCACCATAAAATTCTGATCATCTCTATCATTCCTAAATAACTTCTAGATTTTTAGTAATGGTACAGCAGTACCCCACTTCCTGGTATGAAAATGTGAATTAGTCCTGTGGTACTCTAACAAATTACCAAGGCCCTGGTAACTTACAACACACAGTTATTCTCAGTCTAGAGGAAAAGTCCAAAATCAGTATCACTGACCTATAATTCTGGAGTTACTTTCCCTCTGGAGGAAGAGAATCTGGTTTTTAGTACTTTTCAGCTTATAATAATGGCTAAGCATTCTTTGGCTTGAGGCCATGTGTTGTCATATCATCTGCCTTCCTCTCTGAATGATACATATAGTTGCATTTAGAGATCCTAAAAAAAAGTATTTGATTGCCGTATCAAATAGCAGTAAAAGATTCCAGAGATTAGGACATGGGTAAAAGTTATTATTCAGCCCATCAAGGGCACATATACTTTTTAATCCTGCTGACTCCACATCTTTTGAAACCTACTTCAAAATAGTTTTACAACACAATCATCTAATTATCTACCCTTATAAAGGTATATATTAGAAAAAAATTTGAGATCAGAAATGCAGTAAGAGAAATTTAAATAAATTCTGTAAGAAGTAAAAGTAGAAAATTTAAAGTAGGTATGGTGGCTCACATCTATGCACACAGCATTTAGTAGGCAAAGGTAGGAGGATTAAAGCCAATCTGGGCTATGGAGCAAGATCTTGTTTCAAAAAAAAAAAAGAAAGAATTTGGAGCTGGAGAGATGGCTCAGCAGTTAAAAGCACAGACTGCTCTTGCAAAAGACCTGGGTTTGATTCCCAGCACCCACATGGTGGCTAAGAACTGGTTGGCTTAGGCCAGGCATAGTGGCATATGCCTTTAATCACAGCACTCGGGAGGCAGAGGCAGGCAGATCTCTGTGAGTTCAAGGCCAGGTCTAAAGAGTGAGTCCCAAAACAGCCAGAGCTACAAGGAAACCCAGTCTCAAAAAAAAAAAAAAAAAAAAAAAAAAAATCAACAACAACAAAGAATTTAAGATACTGCCTTCGATTTCCTTTACTAAGAACGAAATTAGTATATGTCCAAAATAAAAACAAAAGTTGGTAAATAAAACTCTGATTATAAAAGTAAACATTTTTTGCAAAGTTCACCAGGAAATGAATAGGCTAAGTACCAAAAAGGATTAAATGAAAAGACAAGTACTTCCCATAAATGAGTACTTGATTCTGAAACTACTATACAGTCTCTCCTAAAACTTAAAAACTTTTCATATATGCAAATGGAAAAGGTTAAAATGAATGTATTTTTGTTCTTACCTCCACACAATCAAAATTCTCATCAACTTTAGATGCATATTCAACACGGAACATTGTTGATAGGCTACCAGCAATATAGTACAATAGGATCTTCAAACCTTTATAACCAAAAGCAGTTTCACTAAAATGGAAAAAAAAAAAGCCAAAATGAATTTTTGCCAAGTAATCAAAATGATAAATCATACATATATAAACAAACTTAACTTCATGGGCAATTTAAAGATTTTTAAACCATATTTTTATCTCAAAAAACAAAGAAAAAAGAAAGGAAAGGAGGAAGAGAGGGAGGGAGAGAAGAAATAAGCATTTGCAATGAAACTGTACCTCAGTTTCATGTACAAAGAGAATAAATACTACGACTTAATTTAGGAATGCTATTTGGACTGAATGGATAAGTTGAATGTTAAACATTTACCAAACTGACTAGCACATTTTAAGCACTTAATAAATGTTAGACATTATTACCCTGCTACTATGATAAGGATTTCAAATGACATAGGTAATATTAAACTAAGACCCAGCTACACAAACAAGACCGAGCCTTGCATAGGCCCTTTTTAACTTACGACTTGCTTTTACCATGAGCATCCACAGCTACTCAAAGTAGTAGGAGCACTAACTACGCTCAAACCATTCTACTGAATTCCAAGTCCACTGCTCTATACCATCATATAGTATTGTTATTCTGATTTCTAGTTTACAAATAATCTTTTGAGGGATAAGAGTGAATTCTAAAATATCCAGAACAGATAAATTTACAGATAGGAAGCAGGTCAAGGAATGGAAGAATCAGAGTGGGGAAAGGGTTTTTGGGTGAGAGTAATGAAAACATTCTAAAATTGACTAATGCAGTTGTACAACCCTGAACATAGTAAAACCCACTAAATTGTATATTTTAAGTAAATGAACTACAAATGGATACAATTTACTCCAGAAAGCTTGTTTGGATTTTTAATTCTGAGAGAATGCCTCTAAGCAGTTTCCAGGTTTCTGTCTAGGCTACTGAAACATGCTCATTGCAGGGATTCTGCAAGTAGTATATTGGAGAAAGGCGTGGCAATGACACTCAGATCAGGACCACGTCATACTTGGGCCATCAGGTCATCACCATCATGTGATGTTCAACTTAGACCAATGGTGTGCAAGTACACCCACTTGCAATACTATACAAATCAAACAGATGAATGTGCAACATGTCACAAAGAAGCAGTCTCTGAAAACTAGATCCTAACCAGTGAGAGGTTACCATGGGAAGAGGTCCTCCCCTTTTTTCTCTAGATCTCATCCAGTGAGTGGTCACCGCAGGAAGAGGTCCCCCTTTTTCTCTAATAGAAGCTGAACATGGTCTACCACATGAGCTATACTCAGCCTTAGAAGAAATGTTTTTATTTACCATTTTTATTTTATGTGCCTAAGTGTATTGCCTGCCTGTGGGGTAAGTGCACTCCTGTTGTGCAATGCCTGTGGAGGTCAGAAGGTGTCCAATCCATGGAATTGGAGTTATAGATGGTTGTTAGCCACCACATGGGTGCTGGGAATCGAATCCTCTCCAAGAGCAGCCAGTGCTCTTAACTGCTGAGCCATCTCTCCAGCCCTACAAGAATTTTTTTTAATAGTAAAAAGATAAAACACCCTCTAAAGATAATCCAAAAAAATCTTATTTTTAGAATAAAGCAAACCTGTTTTATTCATAACAAAAATATGAAATGTTGGGATTAGAGATGGCTCAGAGGTTAAGAACACTTACTCTTTCACAGGACCCAAATTCAGCTCCTAGCACCCACATCATGTGACTCGTGACTCCAGTTCCAAGGAATCTGATGCCCTCTTCTGGACTCACCAGGTACCTGAATCCATTCAGTCACACATATACACATAGATAAAAAAGAAATATGAAGCTGGGCTTGGTGGCTGGTGCACACCTTTAATCCCAGCACTGGGGAGGCAGAGGCAGGTGGATCCCTGTGAGTTCAAGACCAGCCTGGTCTACAGAGTGAGCTCCAGGCCAGCTGGGACTAATAGGGGAGACTCTGTCTCAAAAATTAAAAAAAAAAAAAAAATTTAAAAAAAAAAAAAAAGAAATATGAAATGTTGAAATTTGGAATGAGTCTATATAGTAAAATGTGATTATTAATATTTAAAAGTACAGGGCTGGAGAGATGGCTCAGCAGTTAAGAGCACCAACTGCTCAGGCAAAACCGCAGCGTTCAATTCCCAGCACCCACAATGGCAGCTAAAAAAACCCATTCTTAAGCCAGGCGCGTCTGGTGTAAGGCCTTTACCCTACGCCTCAGGAGGCAGAGGACACACTGAAATTTCAAGCTAAGCCCTGTTACCAGAATCCAGGCAGCTGGGCTATAGGAAGACTCTGTCTCAGAAAAAAAAAAAAAAAAAAAAAAGTCCATTTTATAATCATAGTAAAACACTGATTTAGGCAGAATCAATGGATGCTGGAAACTACATCAAAGTTATGACACAGGATATTTTCAGTCTTAAAATATCTTCCATAGAGAGTGCTTATAAATCACAATAGAAAAAAAAAAACTTTTAACTATCTAGTAGAGAAATCTAAGTTAACTAAACTATCCAACCAACAATGGAACTATATGAATTTGTAAGAAATTAATTAAAATGAGGGTTCTATAAAACTAGCCTATACTATTTTACAAATGTTTATTTACAAACATTATTGCAAAACACAGGCTAAGGAACCTTTAAACATTAAAAGAGAACAAAGAGATATGGCAACTAAATGCAATGAAATTCAAGACTGGATCCAGGAAGAAGAAATTGCTATAAAAGTTTTAGAAGTTGTTAAATTTACTGAATTCTGATCATTTTATCATGGTTACCCCTTGTATTTAAGAGATGCCTACTAAATTCATGGTAAGCCTCAAAATTCAGGATCAAGATATATCTGCAACTTAATTTCAAATGGTTCAATGGTGCAATAAAATATTTATATTTATGAGGAAATTATAAAAGAAAATTTGGGTATACAAGAGTCTAGCTGGGCATGGTAGTGCATCCCTATAATACCAGCATCTAGGAGGTAGAGGTAGGTGGATCAGAAGTACAGGGCAAGCCTCTGCTACAGACCAAGTTTGAGACAGACCATATGGTTTCCTCAGACTCTATCTTAAAAACAAAACGAAACAATGAAAAACCCAACAATAAAACGCTGAATACAAATAAAGAAAATAGTGTTCACTATACTTCTGGGTTTTTTTTTTAATCAGAAGGAAAAAAACATGAGAAAATAGTAATTGACTGTATTAGCAATGTAGAGATCTAGGGAATCAAAAAGAATGTGCTGAATTTATCAAGACTCTTTTTTTTTTTTGTCTTTTCGAGACAGGGTCTCCTTGTAGCCCCAGCTATCCTGGAATTCACTCTGTAGACCAGGTTGGCCTTGTTCAATCACAAAGATCCACCTGCCTCTGCCTCCCAAGTGATAGGATTAAAGGTGCGCACCACCACACCTGGCATCAGGACATTTTTTTTTTTTAATTTCTGTATGTGTATGAATGTATTGTCTGCATGCAAGTTTCTGCACCCGTGACGTGCAATGCCGCAGAGGTCAGAAGAGGGTGTCGGCCCCTGGAACTGGAGTTCTCCTGGAATTGGAGTTTCAGACGGTTCTCGGCCGCCATGTGGGTGCTGGGGATCGAACCTGGGTCCTCTGCAAGAGTGGTCAGAGCTCTTAACCGCTAGGCCATCTCTCCAGCCCCTCAGGACATATTTTTAAAGTTGCTTTTCGCATCTAAGATGGCTTAGTGGGTAAAGAGCACTTGAATAAGCATGAGGACTTAAGGTAGTATCCCAGCATCCATGTAAAAAGCCAGGTGTCCATGCAAATGCTCTAACTCCAGCACTGTGAAGCAGAAACAGGATAGCTAGGATTTGCTGCTACCTAGCACCAGGTTCAGTGAGAGACCCTGTCTGAAATGAATCATGTGGAGAGTGATAGAGCAGGACATCCAATGTCCTCCTCTGGCTTCCGTCCATCCCACACACATGTGGGAACAAATACTAGATGCATACACTAAATTTCTCAAAGTGTTTAATAGATTATACTAGAAGCAGTATAACAAATAAGAAAAACTAAAAAAGTCATTATAAACACGGGCTCTGGAGCCAGACTACTTAAATCTGAACTCTAGTCCTTAGGCAATTGCTCAGTTCCACCAATGCACAAGGTAGTAAATGATACAATGGTTAACAGTGCAGTGAGACTTAAAAGAGAATGCTTTAAAGACAGGCGTGGTGGCGCATGCCTTTAATTTCAGCACTTGGGAGGCAGAGGCAGGTGGATCTCTGTGAGTTCAAGGCCAGTCTGGCCTTTAGAGCAAGTTCCAGGACAGCTGAGACTACAGAGAGACCATGTCTGAAAAACACGCCCCCCTCAAGAAGAATGCCCCTCAAGAAGTACTATATACACTGAGTATGTTTCAATGTAAAATACACTATTCTAAAATACATTTTAAGATATTCAAACAGGGGTCTTGTGCAAGAAGAGCCAATACTCTTTATCACTGAGCCATCTCTCCGGTCCCTGACTTTTAATCTTATAGAAAAAGGGCAAGAAATTTTTGGCTGCACTCATTTGGCAAATATTTTATGTTACTTACTCATCTCCAAAGAGCTGATGGGTATATTCAGGAAAGAAAGTTCTAATGTCATTCTCAAGATCTTCAGGAAAACGAACTGTTTAAAATAAAAAATATAGATATTAAGAGTGACAGGTATTTTTATTTCAAGAATTTCACTATAGCTAGGATACAACTAAGATTTTTCTTACTTAAAATAACATCCCATTATTCTTTTAAAAAATAAAAAGCAACCTAATTTATTATCATTGTATGTGTATATGTATACATACAACATGCCAAGGCATGTGTGGAGTTCAGAGGACAACTTTCTGTGGTCAGTTCTCTCCTTCCACCTTTGTTCAAGTTCTGAGAACTGAACTCAGGTCATGAAGCCTGTGTGGCTTGAGCTATCTCACCTTCCCCAATCACTGTTTTTGACTATGAGATGACACTTATTTTGTTACCAATTGTTTTTTTTTTTGCTTTGTTTTTTGTTTTCCCCAAATTAAAAAATAACGCTGCATGGAGCTGAGGATCTATCTCCATGCCTAGCATAACTGAGAGACCCCTGCATTTCTACCCTGTAAAACAAGCAAACAAAATGCTGAAATTTTACCTTTATATACAACTTACTGTACTTTTAGGAGTGTGTAAAAGGAGAAATATTTGGTAGTATAAAAATGACAGCACTGGATTTTCTTGCAAATAGTACTTGGTTGTCCTAGAATACCACCAGCTACATTCAACTCCTATTTCCTAGTCTTGAGCATGCCCTCAACTTCAATCTCAATCAATCTACCACAGAAACAGGTATGTATGTTTCTGTTCTTTTGTTTGTATTTGGGTTTTTTTGGGTTTTTTTGCTATACTATTTTCACAACCACAGGTATGCTTGCTGGGCAATATAACCATCACAGAAGCAAACTTTAGGCAGAATACTGTTAAGGAGAAACAAGGAAAGAGCTACCAGAAATACAGAGGGCTTGCTTCCACATTCACTACTGTGTTTTCAAATGCCAAGTATTAACTGCACATTTTTGTTCAGCTAGAAAGGAAGGAAAATTTGGGGGGGGGGTTTAAATCAGTGCATGAATTCTTTTCTCATTTCAGCAGGTGGACAAACATATATAGTCTACAACTATGTGGAATGTCAAAGGTAGAGGGGTGGTGACGCTGAGAGACCGGCAGGCCTGGCTATTTCTGCTTCTCTCTGTGGCAGTGTCCATGCAATTTGGCTGTGTTATGGGGTCTTGTTTAGACATGTCTGGAAGCTGAGCACAGTGGGGAGATCTTATGACAGGTATAAGAAGCATTATCAGGGTTGGTTGCAATTCAGAGAGAAATCATAGATACTTAAGATACTTTTCGAGTCAGGTCATGGTATGAATGAAGACCCACAACTGCTGAGAACTGGAGGAGGACAGGCGATGGTGCAGGAAGCTCTTATCGACATCTCTGAGCAAGGAGAGCTCACCAGCGTGCTTACGTTCCCCCCCACTGCCCACATGGTAAAACCAACAGACGACAAATAAAAGGTTTTTGAAAGAAAAGAATGTAAGGGAGCAGAAGTCATAAATTAAGAGGGAAAAATCACAATCAATAATCAACAAGGACAGGGCAGAGAGAATGCTCAATTTCAAAACTTACATCCTCTAACTAGGAAGAACCCAAAAACAATGTTCCTCAAGTGAGAGGCTACCCCTACAGAACATTACTTTTAAAGGTATATTATCCAGAAACCAGATATGGTCATTCATAAGACACACGGCTTTCTTTTCATTCTCCTTCAGCTAGGGGCAAAAGGGAAACAACAGATGCTCTGTTTTCACAAGCTGCAAGTCAGCCACACACTGCTTTAGGAAGGAGGTTTAGACACACACTTTGTATGAGCACGGGACCTTTCAGTGGTGTCACAGCCCAGTTATCTGCCACAAAGAATTTCACTTTGTTTCCTCAGAGGAAGACACTTAGACATTTGTGGCCTTGAACTTTTGAGTAGAAACAGTCCCAAACGGTCAAGTGTCTATAAGCTCTCAACCACAGGCAGAATTGTTGTGAATTACCATTAAACTCAGATGCCAAATGGTAATTAAGTAAGTGTCTCACTCCAAGTTCTGGCATCACAATAGTATGGCTAAAACTTTCTGTACAACTTTACAACACAATTTTATTTCAGTGACTATTTTGGTATCAGATTAAACTTTCCAAAAAGTTACACATAATCCAGGTCTGCTTTTCTCACCAGTAAGAGTTCTGCTAAGTTACAAAACTCCATAATCAACAGTGTTCAGTTCTAAAAAATTAACCACGCAGTAATCCTTGTCAATGCTGATCAAAATCAAGACTTCAGAATGCCGTGGCATTGTATGACCAGTCTGAGTTTTAGATACAATTACCAGCTGTTTATCTCAGAAACCATTTCTGCTAGGCTGAGGCTGTGAAAAATCGAAAGTCAATGTTCGAGCTTTGTTTTTTTTTAATCGCACAAAGGGATATGTAAATGTGGAGGGTACAAAGTGACACAAGCAGATCACAGAGCACGACAGGAATTAGTTCTCCCCCTCCCCAGCATCTCCTTTGTCTTCCTGGTTTTCTGATGTCCACAGGGTGAGATTGTCGGTCTTACAGAGGACCCAGGTGTGGTTGCCAGCATCTACATGGAGGCTGAAAACCATCTGCAACTTCAGTTCCAGGGGATCTGACACCCTCTTCTTATCTATGTAGGCACTGTAAAACACAGGTGCACTCACATACATGCAGCCAATATACTCAAACACAAAAAATAAAAATAATAAAAGATAAAAAAAAAAAAGACAAATACAGGGCTAGAGAGAGATAGCTCGATACAGAATTTGAATCCCAGCAGCCATATAAAGCAGCTCACAACCACCTATAACTCCAATTCCAGGGTATTTGATGCTCTTTTCTAGTTTCCACATGTACATGTGGCAAACACTCATTGAGACACACACATACATATATATGTCTAAAAATTACTCCAGTGGGGTGTGGTCGCACACACCTTTAATCCTAGCACTCAGGAAGGCAGAGGCAAGTGGATCTTTGTAAGTTCAAGGCCATCATGGTCTACAGAGTGAGTTCCGTGACAGCTGGGGCTATAGGGAGATGTGGTCTCAAAAAAACCCAAAATCCCAAAACCAAAAACCAAACAAACTCCAATTAAAAATGGAGAAAAAGAAGCTGGAGAGATGGCCTAGCAGTTAAGAGCGCTGACTACTCTTCCAGAGGACCTGGGTTCGATCCCCAGCACCCACATGGTGGCTAAGAGCCGCTTTAACTCCAGTTCCAGGGGAATCCGACGCCCTCTTCTAACCTCTGCAGCATTGCACGACACAGGTGCACAAACCTACATGCAGACAGTACATTCACACACATTAAAAAAAAGGAGAAAAAAATTGAAAAGATGAAGTACAAAGAAACATAAATAAATGGTCAATCACCACAAGAAAAAAAGCTTAATATTAGTCATTTGGGAAGAACAAATTAAAACCAGGATAAATAATACTTTGCGCACTGACTAGATAAAATTATTGAAACTGACAACAAATGGTGAGGATATGGAACAACCAGAATTCAAACCCAGTGCTGGTGGAATACAAACAAAAGCACTTTGGGAGTTAGTCCAGCCATAAACTTAAACACACAACTCTGCAGTGACTCTGCAAATTCACTTTATGCTTGAAAAAAACCAAAAACAAAAAAACAAAAATAGTTACTTAACAAGAACTAGAAATGAACCATCATTTACCTGGTAAGCAGAGATGTATTCAACAATAATACAATATTAAGCAATAAAGAATTAATAAACTATTGATATAACCAATAGTTCGATTCCCTCAAACATTATGCTGGCCAGTATGGTGGTGCAAGTCCCCAAGTCTATAATCACAGCACACAGGAAGTTGGAGGATCATGACTTTGAGGCCAGTCTTGCTACATAGGGATTTCAGGCTCACCTGTGAGAGATCCAAGACAGCCTCTCCTTTAATCCTAGCACTTGGGAGGCAGAGGCAGGCGGATCTTTGTGAGTTCAAGTCCAGCCTGGTCTACAGAGTAAGTTCCAGGACAGCTGGGCTACAGGGAGACCCTGTCTCGAAACAGACAAAAAAAAAAAAAAAAAAAAAAAAAAAAAAAAAAAAAAAAAAGACAGCCTCTCACAAAGACATAAAAACTATAGTGGCCAGATGTGGTGGCACACGCTTAATCTCAGCACTGCAGAGGCAGGGGCAGGTGGATCTCTGTGAGTTCAAGACCAGCTTGCTCTATATAGTGAGTTCCAGGCCAGGCCAGCTGGGACTGAAGAGAGATCCTGTCTCAAAAAGACTACAAACAAACAAACCACAAAAACAATAGTGAATGAAATACACAAGTCATAAAGCACACAGGTATAGTTCTTTTACATAAACTCCTAGAAATAGGGGTGGGGCTGTTACTTAGTGCTAAAGTATATACCTTGTGTGAAGTCCTACCTATGCTCATTATGTAGTTACAGAAAAAAGAAAAAAAAAGGTTCTAGAATAGGAAGAGCTAATTTGAGTGCAGGAATTTAACAACAGTAATCAGCTTTCAGAGGATAAAGACTGAATGGAATGCAACAAACTTCTGCCTACTGTGAGGACATGCTCTCATTAATGTTAGAACAATTTTTTTTCATGAATAATTAATGTGAATGTTAGAACAACTCTAACAGAACCAGCTAACCCAGCATCCAAATCATGGCCTCAAAATACTACTTTCCACTAAAAGAATCCAGGGCATCTGGGAGAAATTTTAATTCCAAAGCTGAGGCAGAGATAACAGATGAGCCCAAATAGAAAAAAAAAAAAAGAGCCAGGCTTGGTGGCACAGGCCTTTAATCCCAGCACTCAGGAGGCAGAGGCAGGCAAAGCCTCTGAGTTCAAGGCCAGCATGGACTACATATCAAATTCCAGGACAGCTGGGGCTAAAGGAAGACCCTGTCTTGAAAAGACCCAAATAAACAAACAAATAAGGCCAGACATGGTGTTGCATGCCTTTAATTCTAGCACTTGGGAGGCAGAGGCAGGTGGATTTCTGTGAGTTCAAGGTCAGCCTGGTCTACAGAGTGAGTTCTAGGCCAGCTGGGGCTACAGGGAGACCCTGTCTCAAAAAGATCAATAAAGAAATAAATACAGAAGAATTGGAAGTTAGATGCAAAACAGAGTACAGTATATTATAGTACTACTTTGTGATACTTCTACACAAGGCATATATCCTAAAATAACCCATGAGGAAGCACACAATCCCAAGTTGAGGGAAATTACACAAAAAAACTAGCCATGATATCTCAAAAACTACTAAGGTCACAAAAGGCAAAAAGACTGATGAGTGCCAGTCTAAAGAAGACAACAGAAGACACTGTGGCATTAGTAAACATTACAGTTATATCTGATTAAAGAGACAGCCCGATTCTTACTGTTATTTTTAGACCAAGAGTAGACCTGAACTCTGATGCACCCACCCATTCCTTGAGACATCTCACTGAACTGTGAACTGTACTCCCAACATCACCTTTACTGATTAATTTTTAAAATATTTATTTTTCATGTATGAGTGTAATGCCTGCATTTGTTTAAGTGTACCTGTGTCATCCAGGAGGATAGAAGAGGGTGTCAGATCCCCCAGAACTGGAGTTGTAGATGGTTGTTACCTGCCATGTGGGAATCAAACCCAGGTCTTCTCCAAGAGTGGCAGTGCTCTTAGATGGTGAGCCATCTTTCCAGCCCCATCATGCTTTTATTCACAGTATTCTTCAGCATCAGTTGAAGAAGGCAGAAGCTAGGATCTACCAGTATCTTAGCAGAGTCTTGCCCTTCAATTCCTAGGTCTAGAGTATCTCACACAATACAGGCATCTTGCAGCAGTTCCACATTTCATTCACCATCTTTTTTTTTTTTTTTTTACTTTTTGTCTTTTTACTAAGATCTCAAGTTTTATATCTGAAGTACCATTTCTCAGTCCTTACTGATTATTTATTTCTGGTTATACTTTCCTTTTGGATGTATAAGGCCATACAGTTAGCCCAGAATTAACCAAGGTTTTTGTTTTCTCAAGATCAGTTGAGGATCTGGTCCTTAAGGGTCACTCAGGTTTTGGAGGGGGAGGGAGCCCCTGGCTCCTTTTGGCTTTTCATTTACCAGTTCCATCCACTAGAGGACAAAGTCAGGTCTTGCTAGAACAGGCTTCCCTTTTTGAAACACGAGCAGACTTTGCTCTTTATAGACTGGACACTGGCTGAAGTCCCATTAGTGGATCTCCAAGACCTCCCTACATAGGGAGACTGATGACTCACATTTGCAGGACATTTCAAGAGATGCCCCCATGCATAGTCCCCTGGGACTTAGGTGACCTCTGAGGGCAAGGAAAGTTATCCCTTAGGTTCCCCGGGCCAAAATGGTATGGGCCTTAAGTATGGTCATTAAGCATTCAAAACGGCCAAGTTATACCAGCCTAATACTTTTCCTGTTATACTTTCCTTTTGGATGTTTAAGGCCACACAGCCCAGGTTAACCAAGGTTTTTGTTTTCTCAAGGTCAGTTGAGGATCTGGTCCTCAGGGATCACTCAGGTTTTGGAGGGAGAGGGAGCCCCTGGCTCCTTTTGGCTTTTCATTTACCAGTTCCATCCACTCCAGGACAAAGTCAGGTTCATTCACCAACTTTACTAGAGGGCAAAGTGGGATCTTGAGGAATTAAGCCCAAGTGTCCAGCTCACAAGACCACATAGCTCAGTGTGGGCGGACCCGAGCTCGGGTGTGTGGGGGCAACATTTCAGCCAGCATGCTTCACAGTCAAGATCATACACAGGACCTCTGTTTTCATCCCTTGAGTTGGGATGATATGTGATGGTGCAGAGGTCTGGGACTGGCCATCAGGAGGTGATGTCACGCAATGTGTAAGCTGGCCATCCCAAACTTATATAAGCTGCCTGCTGCACAGAATAAACAGAATTTTCTAAAAGTTGTACCACCTGATGAGATCTCCGAGTTGTTATTGCAGGCATGTTTTCCTAACCCAGATAAATGGTGGGGCTGTCAATCTTACAGCCAACTTTTCAGCTGGTCCGGTCATGGGAATTAGCAGTTCCCAGGCTGATTGGTTGGTTGCAGAGGCCAGCAGCCCCAGGTCATGGGTTTGGCTGTGGGTTTACCATGGAGGCAAACAGCTTCCTGTTTTTCCATGTGTTGGCCGTGGAGGCTGAGTATTTGGCTGTGGAATCAATTCCAGAGCTGAGTGTTTGGCTATGAGACCATCAGTCTCAAAGCCATGTGCCTCTGCAGGGCCATGAGATCACAGCTGGCCAGGGGGCCAGCAGCCCCCTCGACAGCAGGAACCCCTTTATTCCAGATTCTGTCCATATTGCAAGTTATTCCTACAAGACACCATAAGCAAATGGCAAGTCCTGACTCTATTCTGAAGGATGCCAATGGTTACAGAGTGAAGCATATTGGGAGTTGTTTATCTGGTCAAGTTTTTGTTTTCTGGTGATGAAAGTTTTGGCAACAGTGGTAATGGTAGCACATTATTAACATAATTAGTCCCACCTAATTTTACATTTGGAAGCCGGTAATGTAAGAAGAAAAGCTTCCCTCTTCCTACAGTAACTACCGTACTACGACAATTCTGGACAAAGTACCTCACATGTCAGGCCCTCCCACAGAATGTGAAAAAAATCTGCTACAAGTGAAAGACTCTCCAATAAACATTAGTTGTATGACTGCACAATTAAGAGTTAAATGATATCCCCTAGGCCTAGCACAATGCCTGCCAACGTAGGTCTCAAAAAAGCATTTATCCAGAGAAGATGGAGATCTAGAAAGGAAAAATAGATAAAAGAAGGTTAATTTAAGTAAAAGAAGGCATTGCCAGGCTGGAGAGATGGCTCAGTGGTTAAAAGCACTGGCTGTTCTTGCAGAGGATCTGGGTTCCATTCCCAGCACCCACATGGCAGCTAACAACCATCCGTAATTCCAGCTCCAGGGGAATCCAACACTGTGTACCTACATGCACACAAACAATACACTCATACACATTAAAAAAAAAAAAAAGGGAAAAAAAAGGGAAAAAAAAAGGCATTGCTTCGAGTGTAAAGATCAGAATGGCCAAGCATGCTACTACTGTCATTATGTGTAAAACCTGAGGCAAGCAAACTAGATTTTTATTTTATGTGTATGAGTGTATTGGTTTCTTCCTCAGTTTTGGCTATGCATCCTACAGTTTACACTTTCCACCTCAGTATTAGTAGCTTGGGGGAGGGGGGTGTTGAATCCTTGGAATATCCCTACCTCCACCTTCTGGAGGGGTTAACAGGCATGCACCACCACGTGGCCTACCCAAAACTCACTTTTTGTTTGTTTTAGGTGGTATAAGAGATTAATCCTAGTCCCCTTGGCCCACTACATTTTATTTTTTTTATTTCACATGCACGAGCATAATGCCTGCATATGTGTAAGGGCACCCTGGCAGAGGTCAGAAGGTGTTAGATACCCTATAACTGGAGTTACTGATGGTTGTTAGCCACCGTGTGAGTGCTGGGAATCAAACCCCAGTCCTCTGGAAGAGCAGTCAGTGCTCCCAACCATTGAGCCATCTCTCAAGCCCTAGCCCATTACATTTTAAAAAGAAAGAAAAAAAAATTGGGGGCTGGAGAGATGGCCTAGCGGTTAAGAGCACCGACCGCTCTTGCAGAGGACCTGGGTTTGATCCCCAGCACCCACATGGCGGCTGAGAACCGTCTGAAACTCCAATTCCAGGAGAACTCCAGTTCCAGGGGAATCCGAGACCCTCTTCTGACCTCCGCGGCATTGCACGACACGGGTGCACAGACTTGCATGCAGACAGTACATTCATACACATATAAAAATAAATAAAATTTAAAAAAAAAAAGAAAAAAACCAAATTATTTAAATAATAAACCCAGGCAGTGTCTGTAGTATAATAAGGTAGTACATGCCTGCAAAATCTCTGCACTTGAGGCTAGCTTGAGCTAACAGCAGGACTATCACAAGAGAAAAACTAAGAAGTACTCCAACTGATGGATAATTTTTTCCCATATTCTTAGGGAGGAAAGGGTTTTTTTTGTATGATAAAACCCAGGAATTTCCCTAGTTAAAAATATTTTGGTTGTCAAAAAAAAAAAAGCCGGGCATGGTAGCACACAGCTTTAATCCCAGCACTTGGGAGGCAGAGGCAGGTGGATCTTTGTGAGTTCAAGGCCAGCCTGGTCTACATAGTGAGTTCCAGGACAGCTAGGGCTACATAATGAGACCCTGTCTCAAAAAAAGTTATCAGGCTAGGCATGGTAGCACACAGCTTTAATCCCAGCGCTAGGGAGGCAGAGGCAGGAGGATCTCTGTGAGTTCAAGGCCAGCTTGGTCTACATAGTGAGTTCCAGGCCAGCTGGGGCTACAGGGGAGACCCTGTCTCAAAAATAAATAAATAAATTAGCAAACAGATAAAAATTAAAAAAAAAAAAATGTGAATGTGTGTGTTGCAGAGATGGCTCAATGGTTAAGAGCACTGGCTCCTTTTGTTTTTAATTTTTAAATTTAAAATTATGTGTATGAATGTATTGCCTGCATGTGTGTGTAAGTGCACCCGTGTTGTGCAATGCCCACGGAGTCAGAAGGTGTCAGATTCCCCCAGAACTAGAGTTATAGACAATTGTTAGCTGCCACGTGGGTGCTGTGAATCAAACTCGGGCCCTCTGCAAGAGCAGTCAGTGCTCCGAACCATTGAGCCATCTCTCCAGCCCCCAAGAGCACCGGCTCTTCTAACAGAGGACCTGGGTTTGGTTCCCAGCACCCACATGGTGGCTAACAGTAATTCCAGTTCCAGGGACCTGATGCCTCTTCTGGCCTCTGTGGGCATTGTGCATTCATTGCACATAGATGCAGACAAAATACTCAAACACATAAAATTAAAAAAAAAAAAAATTAAAGTATGTATTTTAGAGGCTGGAGAGATGGCCTAGCGGTTAAGAGCACCAACTGCTCTTGCAGAGGACCCAGGTTTGATCCCCAGCACCCACATGGTGGCTAACAGTAATTCCAGTTCCAGGGACCTGATGCCTCTTCTGGCCTCTGTGGGCATTGTGCATTCATTGCACATAGATGCAGACAAAATACTCAAACACATAAAATTAAAAAAAAAAAAAATTAAAGTATGTATTTTAGAGGCTGGAGAGATGGCCTAGCGGTTAAGAGCACCAACTGCTCTTGCAGAGGACCCAGGTTTGATCCCCAGCACCCACATGGTGGCTAACAGTAATTCCAGTTCCAGGGACCTGATGCCTCTTCTGGCCTCTGTGGGCATTGTGCATTCATTGCACATAGATGCAGACAAAATACTCAAACACATAAAATTAAAAAAAAAAAAAATTAAAGTATGTATTTTAGAGGCTGGAGAGATTGCTCAGCAGTTAAGAGCACTGGCTGTTCTTGCAGAAGACCTGGTTTTGAATCCCAGCATCCACATGGCAGGTAACAACCACCTGTTAACTCCAGTTCCAGGGGATCTGACTCCCTCTTCTGTCCTCCATGGGCATTGGGTGACACAGGTACACTGCTTAAGTATGTAGGCATAATTCTCATACACATAAAATTTAAAAAATTTTTCAAAAAGAAAAGTGTACACAGCAAAATCAAAGTCAGAAGACAAAGCTGAGAAAAACATATTTGTAACATTACCACAAAGAGGTGACTTCTCTTTATAAAAGATTCTCTAGGACTGTGTTACTTCACTCAGCATGATGTCCTCTAGCTCCAGCCATTTTCCTGCAAAGCTCATGATGTCGTCTTTCTTTACTGCTGCATAGAACTCCATTGTGTAGATGTACCACATTTTCTCTGTCCACTCATCAGTTGAGGGGCATTTAGGTTGGTTCCTTGCTGTTGTGAAGAGAGCTGAAATAAACATGGCCATGCATGTATCTGCGGTGGGGTGAGTCTTGAGGGTACATGCCCAGGAGTGGTATGGCTGGGTCAGGTGGCAAGTTCATTCCAAGTCTTCCAAGCGTTCTCTACACTGCTTTCTATAGTGGCTGTACGAGTTTACATTCCCACCAGCAGTGGATGAGTGTTCCCCTTTCCCCACAACCTCTCCAGCACTTGGTATCATTTGTTTTCTTGATCCTAGCCAGTCTTATTGGAGTAAGATGATATCTTAAAGTGGTTTTCATTTGCATTTCCTTAATGATTAGTGATGTTGANGACAGTACATTCATACACATACAGAAATAAATAAAATTAATAAAAAAATTTTTTTTTTAAAAGAAAAAAAAAATAAAATGTAATAAAAAAAAATAGTTTAGTGGCAAAGGGGGGGGGCAGGGTGCTGGAGATGGTTCAGTAGTTAAAGTATTTGTTATTATTGTGGAGGACCCAGGCTCAGGTCCCAGAATCTGCATGGGAGCTACCAAGCAATACGAACTCCCATTCCAGGGGATCTGATGCCCTCTTCTGGCATCCATGAGCATTGCACACACATGGTACATTTACATACATGCAGGGAAACACTCATACGTTTTTTAAAGCGAAGGAGCTGGAGATGGCTCAGTGACTAAAGGCTTGTTGCACAACCATAAATACCCAAGTTTGAATTCTGGCACCCACATAACAAGCTGGGTACTGTCTTGTATGTGATGGTAATCCCAATGCTTTGGGGTAAGGAGAGAAAAAAAGCATCATTGAGGCTTGCTGGCTTAGCAGAAAAATGGAAAGCTCCAGGTTTAGGGAGAAACTTAGCCTCAAAGGAATAAGGTGGAGAGTGACAGAGGACACCCAACACCCTCCTCCCTCTCTACACACATGTCCACACATGTCCACACACACACACACACACACACAAATGGCAAAAACTATTTAAAAAATCAAAATAAGATGGTAAATTTTATACTATGTGATTGTTACACATATGGAGCAATTCACAGACAAAAGAAAAATGAACAAAAATAAAAATAAGAGCCAGGCATGGTAGTACACAACTAGAATCCTGGTGAAGGTAGGAGAATAAGGTATTCAAGGCTATGCTCAGCTACAAGAGACCCTGTCTCAAAAAAGAAACAAGACGAAAAAGACAGATTATGCTGTCCAAGAAATAGGTAAAAAAGGTATGGTGAAAGTTTGGATAGGTTTTTGGGATCTAATTTGTCAATAGCTACTGAAGTACAACATACAAAAAAAAACTATGTTGATCAGGAAATAAGTAAAAATGGTCATCTCAAAAAAGTGTTGGTGAGCCGGGCGTGGTGGCGCATGCCTTTAATCCTAGCACTCGGGAGGCAGAGGCAGGCGGATCTTTGTGAGTTCAAGGCCAGCCTGGTCTACAGAGTGAGTTCCAGGACAGCTGGGGGCTACAAGGAGACCCTGTCTCGAAAAGACTAAAAAAAAAAAAAAAAAGTGTTGGTGAGGGGCTGGAGAGATGGCTCATTGGTTAAAGAGTACTGGCTGCTCTTGCAGAGGACATGGGTTCGATTCCCAGCACCCACACAGCAGCTTACAACCATCCATAACTCCAGTTCCAGGGAAATCCCAGGCCTCCTTCTGATCTCCACAAGCACTCAGGAGGCAGAGGCAGGCGGATCTCTGTGAGTTCAAGGCCAGCCTGGTCTACAGAGTGAGCTCCAGGCCAGCTGGGACTAAAGGGAAACCCTGTCTCAAAAATATGCCCCCCCCCTTATAATATGGTCATACTATATTAGGTAATTTGGGAGAGATCTATATGTAATGATAGGAAACAATCTTTAAGATGTATTTTACTATTGTCTGTGGTGCACATTTATGTATCTCTATGATATCACAGGACAGCTTTCTGGAGTCAGTTCTCTATTTCCACTGTGGGATCCAGGAAGCAAGCTCAGGTCATTAGGTTTTGAGACAGCCTGTCTTAACCACTGAGCCATCTCACTGGGCTTTTCTGAGACAGAAAATCCCAGAGCTGGTTAAGAAACAAAGCTATTCTGGGCACGGTGGCACAGGACTTTAATCCCAGCACTCGGGAGGCAGAGGCAGGCCAATCTCTGTGAGTTCAAGGCCAACCTGGTCTACACGGTGACTTCCAGGACAGCTGGGGCTACAGGGAGACCCTGTCTCAAAAAGACAAAACAAAACAAAAAAAAAAAACCCACTATGAGAACCTTGTCTCAAAAACCAGCCCCTTGCTTGCCTATGGAAATGGCTACTTGTTTAACCCTTGGTTCTGCTTCTTTAATAGGTTTCCTGTCTGAAATTCCTGTTTATGGACTCATGTGGGCTAGAAGGCTCCTGTATCCCTTGTGCCTGGTCTGCAGTCATACAGGTAGGAATTAATGACAGAACAGGTCTGGAATGACGCTGGGTTATCTATAAATACTCTAAAAAACTGTGGCCAGGAACTCAAGGTTTGGAGGTTATTTCTCTGAATGAAGCTTGTGATTTCTCCAGTCCCCTGTGCCTGATTTGAAGTAGCAATTTCTTGTACACATCAATAATACATTTTTAAGGGTGCTGGGGAGATAATTCCATGGTAAAAGCACTTGCTCTAAAATATGAGGATCTAAGTTCAAATTTCCAACCCCTACATAAAAATGCTAGGCACAGTTGTGCATGCCAGAACAGGAAGATTCCCCAGAACTCACTGGCTGACCACCCTAGCAAAAACTATGATCAAAAACATTGTTCTAAGAAATAAGGTGGCGGGGCTGGAGAGAGAGCCTAGCGGTTAAGAGCACCGACGCTCTTGCAGAGGACCCGGGTTTGATCCCCAGCACCCACATGGCGGCTAAGAACCGTCTGTAACTCCAATTCCAGGAGAACTCCAGTTCCAGGGGAATCTGAGACCCTCTTCTGACTTCCAAGGCATTGCAAGACACACGTGCACAAACCTGCATAAAAATCATTCATACACATTACCAAAATAAATTTAAAAAATTTAAAAAAAAAAAAAAAAAAAAGAAATAAGGTGGAAGATGACAGAAACCTGATATCCCCCTTTGCCTTCTGCATGTGTGCACAGTGTGCATAACCACAGACTTAGGTGCATGCAACACACACAAAGCAGATTTTTTTTTTGGGGGGGGGTGGTATTTTTGAGACAGGGTCTCCCTTTAGCTGCAGTTGGCCTGGAGCTCGAGATGCAAACCAGGCTGGCCTTGGACTCACAGAGATCTGCCTGCCTCTGCCTCCCGAGTCCTGGGATTAAAGGCATGCAACACCACACCTGGCCTAAGATGGTTCTTAGCGGCCATGTGGGTGCTGGGAATTGAACCTGGGTCCTCTGCAAGAGCAGTCAGTGCTCTTAATTGCTGAGCCATCTCTCCAGCCCCAAGCACAGATATTTTTAAGCTACATAGAAAGCAGCCTACACAATAGAATGCCAATTTTAGAAAGAAAGTAATGTATGCACAAAAATAACAATTTAGGCCAGGTGTGGTGGCACATACCTGCAATCCTAGCACTTAGTAGGTGGTGGTGGGGGGACATGACACGACGACACACACCAATAAATAACAGTTTAGGTTACTATTTTTTTATTTTAATTTTAATTTATTTTCGTATGTGTATGAATGTACTGTCTGCATGTAGGTTTGTGCACCCGTGTCGTGCAGTGCCGCAGAGGTCAGAAGAGGGTGTCGGATTCCCCTGGAACTGGAGTTACAGACGGTTCTCAGCCGCCATGTGGGTGCTTGGGGATCGAACCCGGGTCCTCCGCAAGACTCAGCACTCTTAACCACTAGGCCATCTCTCCAGCCCTGTTCACTATTTTCATTGTAGTCAGGGTTCAGGAACTATTACTCTCTTTGTCATCTTCATGTGTTTGTTATATTTGTATTTGTTCTGGTTTCATTTCTGATGCTGTGATAAAACACTTTGACCAAAAGCAATTGGCTTACACTTCCAGGTCACACTCCAACATTTAGGGACACCAAGGCACAAGCTCAAAGGCAGGCCTGCATTATCTATAACCAGGGAACTCACTCAGCCAAGACATACAGAAAGAAAAACAAACAAAAAAACAAACACCCACAGAGAAAGGCTCAAGCTCAACTATCTTAGGAGCAACTGCCCAGAGAATAAGCACTACAATGGCTGGGCCCTCCTATATCAGTTATGAGACAGTCCCCACAGGCCAATCTGATTTGGCAATTTAGACTCTTTTTCAGGTGACTGGGCTGTGCCAAGTTGATGGTAAAAGCTACAGAGACAATACTGTTTTCAATAATAATAGCAGCTAGCAATTACAAAGTATTTTCTATACATCAAGTTAGTTTATTTGGATTTTACTTATCTAAGCTTTACAATTACTATGATGTAGTATTAATAACATTTTACAAGAAAATTAAAGGAGAGTAATTGAACCAGGATTCATAAGCATGTATTTATTTTTTTCACTTATATAATTTTAGCAAACTTAGTTGTACCACACCTAATTTTGAAACATTTCTACAAAGACATACACACACAAGCCTGCATGCCCATCCTTTCTATTTATTTATTTATTTATTTATTTATTTATTTATATTTACCTTAGTCACTATGAGAGTGATGGTGGGAGTTTTCTATCCTCTCTACATTCAGCCTTGAGTAATGACTACTCTACTTTGTCTTTATGCAGTTGACTTTTCTCAACAGTTATACAAAAGGAATCATCCAATATGGTGTTTTTGTGTACCTTCTTTCACATAGTATGTTTTTGAGGTTCCCCCACTGTGGCAGGTGAATTTCATTCCTTTTTATTGTTAAATTGTATTCCTCCATAATAGCTATATTATACTGTATCCGCTTATGATCAAATAATGTTTCATCTGAGTTGTTTCTATTTATTAGCTATTGTGAATAATGCTCCTATGAATATTCATGTATGTTTTTACATTGACATTTCCATTTCCTGGACAGGTAGATATCTAGTAGAACTGTTGGTTTATATAGTTAATGTACTTGTTTTTAAAGAAACTACCAAACTGTTTCTCCAAGTATATCATTTTAAATTCCTACTTCCTACCAGCAATGAGTATTTTTCCCCACATCCTCATTGACACCTGTTACTATCGTATTCATAAACCAAAAAAGTAAAAAAATAATTTTCTCTTTTTGAGACTAAAGGGTCTCCCTTTAGTCCAGCTGGCCTGGAGCTTGCTATATAGATAGGCTGGCCTCGAACTCACAGAGATCCACCTGCCTCTGCCTCCCGAATGCTGGGCTTAAAAGTAAATATTTTTAAGAAGCTGAGAGCACATACACTTGTGACTTTCTGCCACAATATCTTTCCCATGTTTAACTGCCACCTTTTGTCCATCCAGTCCATGGCATAAATCAAGACTACATAAAATCTGAATGTTCAATAAATGCAGAAAACTAGAGTTATGTAATCATTTTTACATGAAATTTTACTTCAGTTCTTAAAAGATTATGTTATATACATACCTAATTCATGCATAATACCACTCTGAAATGACATACATACCTAATTTCAGTTCAATTGCTGTGTTGGTATTACACTTGTACTCGGCCAGTTTCTTCTCCACTGCACTTTTATATTCTACCAAAAATTTCTCCATTGCACCAAATCCTTAGAGAAGAAATTATAAAATGTTTGCTTGAAAGTGATTAAATACCTTTAAATAGGATTCTTATTAGAAGTGAGATAAGGATATGATTTAACATATGCTATAACCACACAGATCATTCTACAGGTACCCCTCAGTAAATGTTTAGAGCATGAACACCTCATTACAAAACAAAAAGAAAACAAAACCCACTTTTGAGACAAGCCCATAATCCCAGCACTCAGGAGTCTGAGGCAGTGAGAACCTGAGACAGATTCTCACTATGCAGCCAACCTGGGCTGCATAGTGAGAACCTGTCTCAACAGCAAACAGATTACGGAATTTACTTCAAGGAATTTATTTGTAATCTAGGCAACATAATTTAATATGTGAAATTATATATTGGTTTAATTACACCCCCAAATTCTATAAATAGATGATACAGCAACCCCATTTCTCGTTCAATGACTCAGGTTTAGAAAGATGCTTAATGGAAGGGCACCAAACTAATCAGGTGGTGACTAAGATGCTTATATTCTATGTAATTCTCATTACATGATTATCTCTTTTGCAGCACCAATGTATTCCAACGTCCTACACTACAGCCTCTAGTTAGTAGAACAATCCTTTCCTAAACATGCAAACTTTGAATTATATAGCTTGCTGATCCAGCCTCTCTATAAAAATGAGAACTCCAGTTCCAGGGGAATCCGACGCCCTCTTCTGACCTCCGCGGCGTTGCACGACACGGGTGCACAGACCTGCATGCAGACAGTACATTCATACACATAAATAAAAAAAATTGGAGCGTTTAATATGCAGTCATACTAATATGAAGGGCAGGGGGGCGGGGTTAAAAAGAAATTGCTTATCACTTGAAAAGTAACTGTAAAAAAGAAAATATACCAAGACAGCCTCAATACAAGTTCAAAGTAATAGCAATTTACACGATCTTAAGTGTTGAAGGCAAACGGACTCAAGAGAACAAAGTAGGACAAACTAGAGTAGTACTGGGGCAGTAGTCCGGTAAAAGCAAAGTTTTGAGTTGCAGAAATAAAGTATTTCTCAAACCACACCCAAATAAGATCTTAGGAATACTTAAGTGTAAGAGATTAAGTAAAACGCAATCAAGATCCCTAGTGCCCTGGTGCTGAGCGAGCTGGCAAAGCGCTCCCTCAGATGGGAGATAGTGAAGGGGGGAGGGCGAGGTGGGCATGGCCCTGGAGGGAGGACTCCAGTATGAAAATCAGCTGGCGGGAAAAGCACCCGAGCGAGATGGCCAGGACAGCAATGGGCGAAGGAGAATGGGAGAGAAGCGGGTCCGGAGCAGGATGTGCCTCTCAAGCCGAGACCGCGCGCTCTGCCCCGGCCTGGCTGACCCTCGGTTGGGCCCGACGGCCCGCGGAAGGCGCCGAACGCGAGCGCTGGGGGCGGGATCGCCGAGCGCGGCCCACTCGCAGCCAGCCTCCGAGCTCCGCGCCTCCGGGCTACGCCAGGCCTTCTAGAACCTTGACCAGAGCCCGAAAGTTCCAGGCGGCCACTGTCACCGCCGCCTCTGAATTCTTTTCCAGATTCGCCCGCCTCCTCCCCTTGCTAAACTTTTCCCGGGAACTTACCCGCCATTTCCGAGCTACTAGCGCCCGCGGCTGAGAAAGGACGAATCAACCCGCGCGCTCCCGCTCCGGAAGTGACCGCACTGACTGACGCATTTCCCGGGGAGGCGCGAGCCAATGAGAGGAGGAGGTTCCGTCGGCGGTGGCGGAAGTGCCTCGGAAGGCGGGGCTAGCGCCGCGGGGGAGACCCTGGGCGGTTGCCTAGCCACCGCAGTCCGCCTCTTGGCAGGTGGAGGCTGAGACAGCTGTTCTGTGTACTGCTGTCCCAAGGCTGGAGCTCGGCTTTGGAGTTTACCAGAATTACCCACGCCAGCCTCCTAGAGGTGTTCTGGAGAATGGATGAAAAACTTTCCCTTTGGTCTGAACCCAAGTTACTGTAAAAAATGTAATGGTTTAAGAAGTTTTAAATATTTTACTTGTTTCTACTTTTGCTATAATTTTAACAGTGTTTTCTCCATAGATTTATTGTTTTGGGGGGCGCGTATTCAACTCGGTTATGCGTTTGTTAAATAAAACGCCTTAATTACTAAGCTATTAATAACTCCAGGCCTCCGTTTATGCTTTTAACATGATATAATCTGGTATTAAAAATACTTCCACGTCGGGCATGGTGGTGCACGCCTTTAATCTCGGGAGGCAGAGGCAGGTGGATCTCTGTGAGTTCATTTGGTACTACAGGGAGACCCTTTCTCAAAAAGACTAAATAAAAAAATAAATAAATAATAAAAATACTCCACAACCCACGGTTGGAGAGATCCAACTCTTGAAAGTTTGTCCTCTGCCTTCCACACGTGTCCACACATCAATAAGAAAAATAAAATTTAAGGAAATACTGTTTTTGTTCTGAAGGTTTCTAGACAATCATTTAGCTTACCAAAATTATGTAACTAACACCTTAAATGACTTTAGTACAACATCACAGAATGCTACCTAATTTTGGTCATAGACCTTGTTATTCATTTGCTGTTGGACCTATTTCTCCCATAGGAGAATAAGAAGCCATAAATGTCTTTACAATTAACATTTGTGGTTTTTTTGTTTGTTTTTTTTTTTTTTTTGTTTTTTTCGAGACAGGGTCTCCCTGTAGCTCTAGCTGTCCTGGAATTCACTCTGTAGACCAGGCTGGCCTTGAACTCACAAAGATCCGCCTGCCTCTGCCTCCCAAGTGTTTGTTTTTTATGTGTATGAATGTACTGTCTGCATGTAGGTTTGTGCACCGGTGTCGTGCAATGCCGCGGAGGTCAGAAGAGGGCTTCAGATTCCCCTGGAACTGGAGTCAAAGACGGTTCTCAGCCTCCATGTGGGTGCTGGGGATCGAACCCGGGTCCACTGCAAGAGCAGTCAGCGCTCTTAACCCCTAGGCCATCTCAGCGCTCTTAACCCCTAGGCCATCTCTCCAGCCCTACAATTAATATTTGTTAACGAGCTTTGAAATGATGCATTAGGGATCTAAAATTGACCTTTGTTGTCTTGGGGTACTCTAGAGAAACAGAACCAATGGAATGAATATATGTTAAAAGGTTTATTCATCTGCTTTACATAGTATTGTTAGAGTGCTCCAAACAATGACAGACTCCAAAGAGGCCAAGAACATGGTGGTGGTTCTGTCCACAAGGATAGGTGCCTCTGCAATCCTAATCCTGGCCCTAAAGGCCTGGAGGAGCTGTTGGTTTTCAGTCTGTCTTAGAAGCTGAAGCTTGGTGGCTGGAGAGATGGCCTAGTGGTTAAGAGCGCAACCTCTACGGCACACAGGTGCACAAACCTAAATGCAGACAGTACATTGAAACACATAAAAAATAAATAAAATAAAAAAAAAGCTGAAGCTTGAAGAAGCTGCTTTTTCTTTCTTTGTTTTTTTTTTGGATTTCCATTCATGGTGTTTTTATTTAGAAAACACGGAATCCAACAGGGTAGAGCTATTACTTGTTTTATGATATTTCTCCATTAAAAAAAAAAGACTCAAATAAATCTGTAAGAAGCTGCTTTTTCTAAGATCAGCTAAGGAATCAGTGGCAGCAGCAACAGAGATGAATTCACCGCTGAGTAAAAGCTAAGGAGGCAAAAAGCAAAGCTGTCCTCCTTCTGTGTCCCTCTATTTAGGCCTCCTACATTTAGGGTAGGTCTTCCCATTATCAGTTAAGGCACTCAAAACACTTCCCCACAGAGATGTCCACAGACCAACCGGGATGAAGGCAGTCCCTCATTGAGACTCTTTCTCCAGGTTGTGTCAGCTTGAAAAAGCTAACACTCAGCTGGGCATCGTAGTGCATGCCTTTAATCCCAGCACTCAGGAGGCAGAGGCAGGCTGATCTGTGAGTTCAAGGCCAGCCTGGTCTACATAGCGACCTCCAAGACAGCTGGGACTAAAGGAAGATCCTGTCTCAAAAAGAAAAGAAAAAAAAGAAAAAGCCAACACTCAACACTTTATAAGATTCTGGATAACGTATAGAATCAGGATGTTCTGTGATTTTGGAGATAAGAACTGGTCATAGTGGTGACTCACACCTGTACTCACAGCACTGGAGAGGCAAAAACGTCATGAGTCTGAGGCCAGCCTGGGCTAGAGAGGGAGACTCCATAAAGGAGGTGGTGGGGAGGATAAGTGCAAAGGGGGGAGGGAGAGGAGAAGAGCAGGAACAGGTGATGGGGAGGGGAGGGGAGAGGAGGGGAAGGGGGGCAGGAGAAAGCAAGCAAGCCCAGAGAAGGCAAATTGCCCAGGTTCATGGAGTCTACATTCTGCAAGGACCCAGTACTCCAGACACTCAGGCCCAGTATTTTATTTGTTGAGCTACATAGATAAAGACCAGAAAAAGTAACAAGACTACTTAGCTATTTTCTTAGTCTTAATTATATAAGGTTGCAGTCATAATGTTAAGAGAGAAAGCTGAAACCAGTGCTCCTAATCCTGGATCAGAATGGAAAATAGGGAGTGAGAGGGCAGCTCCAGCTCCGACTCTGCCATCCACAGCACACAGCTCATCTCGCAGGCCCGGGCCACATATTCCACACATGCTGCTGCCCTTAGTGGTCGTCCCATGGTCCTGGCATCTCCAAAAAGCTGGGTGCTAACTTCGGCAGCACATATACTACAATTGGAACCATACAGAGAAGATAAGCATGGCCCCTGCGCAAGGATGACACGCAAATTCGTGAAGCGTTCCATATTTTTTTAAAAAAAAAAAGCTGGGATGTCCACTGAAACTGAGGCCGTACCTTCATCAGTGGGCTTCTCTGGACTCTCAGGGTGCAAAGCCTCAGATTCTTTTCATGACCTCTGTAATCCTAGGGTCCTCACTGCAACTGAGGTGGCACTTAAACCAATGGCCTTTCCTGCCCTCTCACAGTGTCAAGCCTCAGCTACTCTCTCTTTTTTTTTTTATTCTTAAACAATTTTTTAAATTTTATTTTTTATGTGTATGAATGTACTGTCTGCATGTAGGTTTGTGCACCCGTATCATGAAGTGCTGCAGAGGTCAGAAGAGGGCATCGAATTCCCCTGGAACTGGAGTTAAAGACGGTTCTCAGCCACCATGTGGGTGCTAGGAATCAAACCCAGGTCATCTGCAAGAGCATTCGTAGCTCTTAAAGGCTAGGCCATCTTTCCAGCCCCATGCCTCAGCTACTGTCTGTGACCCCTTCACATTTCAACACCAGAACCATATAGGAGACTCTTAAACATTACCAAGTCCTGCTTCCAGCTTGAGATGGAGACTCAGGCCCCCTCTGGACCATAGCTTCTGTGTGCTGACCCTGAGGAAATTCTTCCCAGAAGATTTCCCTGTAGTGATGCTGGTCTCTTGTTATTTACAGCTGATTTTTCAGCCCCAGCTAACCAGCATCAGTTGTCCCAGTAAAACAAAGGTTTCACTTCAGGTTCTAGTCTTTTCTTAATCACAGCTGATTCTTCAGCCAACCAGAGCCCAGAAATTCTCAATTCAAAAATATCATACAAACAGCCCTGATGGTCTCCACGTCCCCTTTGATGCTTCGCAAGCCAGGCCTCCATCGTCTACATCTCTTTCAGCATAACTGCTCCAAACTCCACAGCAACAAACACTAGGCCCTCAATGACTTTTCTAGCCCAAAGTTCTAAACATTTCCACAGTCCTACCCAAAATACCAAGGTCAGGTCTGTCACAGCAATACCCTACTTTCTGGTAGAATTTCTGTTCTAGCTTGCTTTCAATCACTGTGACTAAACACTCTGACCAATATCAACTTGGGGAGGAAAGGGTTTATTCACCTTACATCTCCCAGATCACAGTGCATCGTTGGGGGAGTCCAAGGTAGAAACTCGGGGCAGGAACCTGGAGGCAGGGGGTGAAGCAAAGGCCATGGAGAACCTCTTTCCTGGCTTGCTCCCCTGGCCCATGCTCAGCCCGCTTGTTTTCTTCTACAGTACAGCACAACCTACCTACCCAGTGTGGCATTGTCCACAGCGTACTGGGCCCTCACATATTACTCAAGAATCAAGAAAATGCCCCACAGACATATCCACAGGCTAGTCCAATGGAGGCCATTCCCCAGCTGAGGCCCTCCCAAACCAGGTGTGTCATGTTGACACAACCAGGAATTCAAAATCATCCCCTGGAACTGGAGTTAAAGATAGTTCTTAGCTGCCATGTGGGTGCTGGGAGTGGAACCTGGGTCCTCTGCAAGAACAGTCGGTGCTCTTAACCACTGAGCCATCTCTCCAGCCCCTAATTTTAATTATTTTTGGTCTTTTCGAGACAGGGTCTCCCTATAGCCCCAGCTGGCCTGGAACTCACTCTGTAGACCAGGCTGGCCTTGAACTCACAGAGATCTGCCTGCCTCTGCCTCCCAAGTGCTAGGATCAAAGGTGTGCGCCACCAAGCCCAGCATAAAGAGAGTTCTTAGCTGCCATGTGGGTGCTGGGAATTGAACCTGGGTCCTCTGCAAGAGCAGCCCCCAAAAATATATTTTTAAAAAGGATGCCACAATTCATTTGTGAAGGTGACCAGCAAAAGCTGGCTCTCCTACCATACAGTTTCCAGGGTTGGAAACTCAGTTGTCAAACTCAGTTGTCACACTTAGTGGCAGATGTCTTTACCTGCTGAGCCAGCACTCCAGCTCAACAATTTTTTTAAAATTTGTATAAAAAATGAAATTTCAGGCTGGAGCAATGGCTCAGTAGTTAAGAGCACTGGTTGCTCTTGTAGAGGACCCAAGTTCAGTTCCCAGCACCCACATGGTAGCTAACAACCACCCCATAACTCTAGTTTGAGGGGATATGATGCCCTCTTCTGACCACCTCATGGGATACAGGCAATACATGCATAATATAAAAGAAAAATAATAAATAAAATATTTAAAAAATGAAATTTCAACTCCTGTACATCCTTTTGGTTGGCAATTTTACTCAAAAGCATTTGCATTACAATGCTACTTGTGCAAGACTGCAAAGATATACAAAGATCTCAACACTGCATTCTTTTTTTTTTTTTTTTT
>VZQC01005839.1:476201-541900 GCA_009823505.1 Rhizomys pruinosus | reverse complement strand
TCCTCTTTCTATGGCCTTCCAGCATTAGTACCTGGGTGCAGCCTTCCCCATTTTGTTTAATTTTTTTTGTCTTTTACGAGACAGGGTCTCCCCATAACCCCAGCTGTCCTGGAACTCACCTCTGTAGACCAGGAGGGCCTTGAACTCATTGAACTGCACAAAGATCCTCTGCCTCTGCCTCCCAAGTGCTAGGATTAAAGGCGTGGATTTTCTGCCCTGTCTGTGGCCCTCACACCCTTTCCACTCTCCTCCTCTCAGCTAAAACTTAACACCAAAGACCTCAATAAACCAGCATCTTGGAAGCATGCTGACAAATGAGTTTGAGCTTTCTCACACACAATCACAAAAATAGCTTCATATTTCCTTTGGAAAATATTTCTTGAACAGTTTTTCAAGAATAATCACTGGCATTATATCCTAACACTTTTCTTTTTTTTTAAAAAAAAAAAAAAAAAATTTTAAGGGATTCTACAATTATAATGACACAGTTGTTTGCGGATTACATTGATGTTACTCAGTTTTGCTGTACAATTAGGTAATGGGTGCATTTTGCAAGTATCTATGTCCAAAATTTTGAACAACCCAAGGTTCCCAGAGTCCAATTGGAGAATCTTGTATGCCCAGAAAGGGGCATGTTGATCACTTAGGAGTCCAATCTATATTTCTGTAGTCTCATTATTCACCCCAATCTCTCCACCCATATCATCTCTCCGCAGGCCCTTACAGTTCTAAAAACCAATCTAACCATGCCTCCTCTTCCGCAATGTTGTTCCCTGGGCCTTTTAGGAAAGGGGCCACAGAGGGGGTGGAAGAAAACAGTCTACTTTCCTTGGAATTGTCATTTTGGACTCCAGTCCTGTTCAGGTTGTTTCCTTCATGGTTGACAGCTTTATCCGGGGGACCTTTTTTAATCCTACTACAAAAACACAATCAATTATATGTACAGACATTTAACAGTACTAATTAATTTAGTGGTCGAGGAAAGGAAGCTAAACATGTAGCATAGACCAGATTCGTTGGTATGCTAACCGCAAACTGTGGTTTCTCTCTAAAGGGTGACAAGTTCTTTCTTATTGTGGCTTATATAATCTCCTAACCAATAGAGGACATAAGCCTGTGGCACCCGCTGTGCGTTTTCCTCCAAGGAGAGAGCTAAATAGCCAATTAGATGTGGTATATAGACGACTTATTGGCTGCCACTGTTGCACAGTATCTCCATGCTGTTGAGGGTTGTGCTGATATTGGACAGAGGAGACTTGTTTTGCTCAAAGGAGACCAGTATTTTGTTGTATTGCTTTAGTGGTCTTTTGGTAATGCTCTCTAGCATTTTAGAGACCAGTTGTATGCTAGCAAGTGACGTTTCATAACATTTTTTTTTTCATGCTCACACCAGGTCTTTGACAACAGGGACGTACCACCTTTCTCCTTGCATAAATCCCACTTATAGGCAAAAGACCTTTGTAATTTTGGGGCGGGGTGGGGTTTGAATCCCCTAGCGCCAACACTCCTAGGCAGAATAAGTTCATTGTTGAGTCAGAGCTTTCTCTAGTAGTATATTTGGGCGTAATTACACAGCTGATAAACACTTTACTATTGAATTTGGGCTCTAGATAGAGAATTATCCTTTCACAGTTTCCATGCCTATATCAGTCAATTAAAAAAGGGGTAGTTATAACCTGTTTTATAGGAAATTAACACTATAACAATTGGCTCTAATTTACATTTAGGGAATGATTTCATTACGATCATGTTTTTCTTTTTCCTATAAGGGGAGAGGTAGGAAGGTTTCTCAGATCTGGAAGGTAAACTTCATCAGAGCCCATTATAAACAGTTAACCCCAATATTATTCCAAGAGATGCTCAGTGTCTGTGACTCAGGCGTCTGAGGTTTCCTCTTTCTTTAATGTTCAGATGGGTCAGTGTCTCTGCTGGCATTTCCCAGGCCATCCTGTGCCAGCTATAAGTTTAATACGTTTTCAAGGCATTTAGATTGGTGATTTTTTACCTGTGGGAACATAAAATTTCTCCTCCCATTGTTAGTTTCAGGATCAGAAAAATTGAAATTTATCAATAGATTGGAGACACAGAGATTTTCCATTTGAGCCCAGAAAAGGATGACTACCGCACACACCTCCCACCTCCCGCATTTTTGTTTTGGTTTTGTTTTATAGGTTGTTACTGATTTGCCCTATAGAACTGCCTAAATTGTATTACCGCCTATCCAGAACCAGGAGCCAGGCCGAAGCCTTTTCATTAAATTTTTACACAACTGTTTATCCCATTGACTGATAATGCTACTTATTTGTGACGGAACTTTAACCATTTCAGTTCCTTCCATTGTCCTACGAGTAACCGCCCGTGTTCCAATGGAGCTGTTTTCTCATTCAGAAAATAATTCTAACTTTTTAAAGAATGTAGTGGACCTCACCCACTCTCAGATCATGGCTAACCAAGATACTTGGAGAACTCACGATGTCAAGAAATTGGGTGAAGAACGCATCTTCCTCATGTCTTGGATTTCTATCTTCTCTCTGGTTAGGCACTGACTACTTTTTTATTTATATGTATGAATGCCTGTCTTAATGGAGGTTCTGTGCACGCAGTGTCAGGCAATGCCCATTGAGATGTCAGAAGAGGGGTGTCGGATTCCCAGGAACTGGAGTTAAAGACAAATCTTAGCATCTTGCCATGTGGGCATTGGGAATTGAACCCGGGTCCTCTGCAAGAGCGATCTGGTGCTCCTAACCACAGAGCCATCTCTCCAGCCCCCTTTCCGTTTTTTTATTTTTTTATTTATTTTTTTTATTTTTATTGCTTCTTTATTTATTTAGTATACATTTTTTTATCAATCGAAGACACATGTCCCCACCCATCCCCCACACCCCCTCCAGTCACGACTCTTTTTTGTTTTTTTGGTTTTGATTTTTGTACTTTTTGAGACAGAATAGTTTGTTTAGCTGGGTGTGGTTTTGGGCCCACACCTTTAATCCCAGGGGAGGCAGAAGGCAGAGGGATCTTTGTGAGTTTTCAAAGAAGCAAGCCTGGTGGTAGCACAGAATAAGCTCCAGGACAGCTGGGGCTACAGGGAAACCCTGTCTCCAAAAGACAAAAAAAAATGTTTTTATTTTATGTGTATGAGTGTATTGTCTGCATATGTATAAGTGCAGCTGTGTCCTGCAATTCCCACAGAGTCAGAAGAAGGTATTGGATTTACCTGGAACTGGTGTTATTGATGATTTCACAGCCATGTGGGTGGTGGGAATCAAACCCAGGTCCTCTGCAAGAGCACCCATCCATTTGTTTATTTGGTGAACATGTGTTGTTAAACTTTTTTTTTTCCTCTTTGGACATTGGACACATGGAAACCATTAGAATTAGGAAAAACATTAGCTGAAGTATATTTTTCCCATTCTAAACTCTTATGCTGAGGTGAAGGAATAATAAGTTGATTTTGTTAAAGTCAGAAAACCAACTGCTGTGCTTGTTCACAAAATTATGGCAATTCTTTGAAAATATCTCATGAGGGTGTACTTAATTATTTTAATGACAGCAATAAAATGTTCCACAGACATTTGGCCCATCTCACATTAGTGAGTCATGTTGTTATGCTAGGATGGTCCATTTGATGATCCTCCATTACAGCACTTCTAGGTCTCTGATGACTACATGATTCTATAGGTATACTGGATCTGGAAAAGATCCAAAGATGACACCAGATTGTAGAACAACTTGTAAGGTCAAAAAGTTTCACTGCAGAGGTCGACATCCCAAGACTGATATGAGGATGTACTGAAGTTTCTCTCTGCCAGTCTTAGCTACACTGACAGATGGGAATGGCACCGCCTCACCTATTGTACAAATGCCTCTGACGGGGGTGGCTGAAACCATAGAAATATCATAACTTAAGATTTAAAGCATTCTCTTTTTTAACCTAATAATTCCTCTAGCCCAAAATCGGGCAAAACCTTACTGGATTCTCTGCTAAGGATATCACTACATAGAAACCAAGGTATGCAATGACTGTAAATCCAAGATATAAGCTAGGGCTGCCATTCCTACCTGTTGGGGGTCAATCAAGATTTGTGGGGGGGTATTTAATCCCAGGACAATCCATATGGAAGCCATGCACAGGAAAGCACACCACATGGACGCATGTTAAGGTCCAAATACAGAGACAGATTTTTATTCCAAAATGTCCGGTTATATAGCAAGCATGACTCAAATCTCAGGGTCAAATCCTAAACCTTTTCATCCCTAAACCTCACCCCATGGGTGTGGCCAGGGAGGTCCCATTGGTTTAGAATGCTACCCATTTTAACGAAGTTTTCCCACATCTCACCCTTTTAATTTTATTTTTTTAATTTTTCTCAGAGGCAGGGGAGCCCATGGGCAAGGCTAACAACACAAAGGAACTTGAGTTTTGAATAGCCAGCTCCTCAAGCTCGTTTTGAGTGCTAGGCAGTGGGGGGCAGGTCAGACCTGAAACTTTATTTTCACACTAAGGCCAATTAATATCCAAAAAAAACTCAACAATGAAGTGAACCAATTGTCAAGCATAAGCAATGAATGTAACTAACATTCATGTAAAACCAATTAGCAAGTATCTATGTCCAAATTTTATTTTGTTTTATTTGTTTTTTTTTTTTGTATGTGTATGAATGTATTGTCTGCATGTAGGGTTTTGCTGTGCACCCATGTCGTTGCAAATGCTGCGGAGGTCAGAAGAGGGGCGTCGGATTTCACCTGGACTGGAGCGCACCTGGAATTGGATGAGTCTTCAGACGGTTCTCTAGCCATACATGTAGGTGCTGGGGATCGGAACCCGGGTCCTCTGTTAGAGCGGATCAAGTGTGCTTCCTTAAAAAACCAATAGGCCATCTTCCCAGCCCTCTATGTCAATTTTTAACAAACCCAAGGTTACCATAGTCCCGTTGGAGAAGCTTGTATCACCCAAGCAATGATTAATCAAATAAGAGTCCAGTCTATACTAGCTGTAGATCTCCAATTCCCACACCCCAATGCTCTCTATTGCTGCAAGCCCTTACAATTTCTACTATGCCTCCCATCTTCCCAGGTTGTTTTTCCCTAGCGCTTTGGGAAGGGGCAGAAGTGGGTAGAAGCAAAAACAGTCTATTTTCCTCTCTGAGGATGTCCTTGTGGACTCTAGTCGGTTCCAGTGTTGTTCCACCTTCATGGGGTGGAACAACTTATCACAAGGGAATCTTTTTAATCCGTACTAACAAATCACAAGCAATTAAATGTACAGACATTTAAACGGTACTAATATTATGGCAAGCTAAGGCTGTGAGCATAGACGACAGATGTTGGATGGTATGCTAATCCACAAACCAGCTGTTATCTATAAAGGATGACAAGTTGTTTATTGTGGCTTATAACATCTCCTAACCACTAGAGGAGGTAAGCCGCTTGGTGGCCATCAGCCTGTGAATTAATTCCTCCGAGGAGAGAGATCAATTGGCCAATATATGATTGGGATATATATCTATGAGACACTAGCTGCCACTGGTGGCCGTACTACAGTATCTCCAGGAAGTTGAGGGGTGACGTGATACTGATAGAGGAGTCTGTCTTGACCTCAAGGAAGAGATGAATGGTTCTTGCTTATTGATTCGTGGCCTTTGGTAACAACTCCCGTCCTAAACTCTCTGTCTCTCTGGCGCTTTTCAGAAGCCAACTGTAGACTTAGCCATGACGGTCTCCATAAAACATTATTACATTTACCATGCTTACACCAGGTATTCGCAACACAGGTTCCTTACTAGTCTCCTTTCCGTGCTTGCAGCCCATACCCATTTTTATAGGCAAAAGGCCTTTTTATACTTTGGGAGGGGCTTAGATCCCCTGAGCCAACATCTACTAAGCACGATAATTCAGTTGCTGCATATCAGAGCTCCTCCTGTATTAATATATTTTGCTATAATTCAAAGCTATACAAGACTGACGATTACATTTGACTCGAATAGAGATACAAAATCCTTTCATGGTTCCAATGCGCGATCAGTGCATTAAAGAAAGTAGTCTAGCGGTTAGAGCGCAAAAAGCACCGAACGCTCTTGCAGAGGACCCGGGTTTCGATCCCCAGCACCCACATGGGCGGATGAAAGAACCGTCTGTGTAACTGCCATTCACAGGAGACTCCAGTTCCAGGGGAATCCCGAGAACCCCCGTCTGACCTCCGTAGGCAAGCAACGACACGGGGTGCAAGACCAAAAAAAAAAACAGAGAATAATTAACACAAAAAAAAGAATAAATAAAATAAAGTAATAATAAAAAAAAATTAAAATCAACCTAAAATAAAAAAAAAAGAAAGTAGTTTATTACAATGTTTTTATAAGAAAATTACCACTGTTTACAGTTGGCTCTAATTTACAGTTAGGAAATGACTTCATTACCAATCATGTTTTTCTTTTTCCTATAAAAAGGGAGAGGTAGAGAAGGTTTCTTCTTTTTTGGCATCTGAAGGTAAATTCATTAGGGTACATATAAAATTATCCCAAATAGAATTCGGAGAGATGCTCAGTGTCGTGATCAGGCAGGCTCTGAGGTGTTCCTCTTCTTTTAATGTTCAAATAAATGGTTTAGCCTCTCTGCTGGGCATTTTTCCCAGTCCATCCTCCCCATGCCAAAAGTCAGACATTTTTCAGGCATTTAGATTGGTGGTGTTTTTACCTGTGGGAACAACACATTCTCCCTTCCATTTTACTTTCAAGATCCCTAAAAATTGAAAATTTAATCAAAAGGTTTGGATACAGAGTTGTTCCATCTGTCTGAAGGAACACTACACACACCTCCCACCTCCCTCCTTTTGTTTTCTCGTAAATTTGTGTATTTGGACCTATGAGTTGCCTTAATTTGTATTACCATACCCATAACAGACAGGAAACCAGCTAGTTGATACACAAGTTTTCTCAGAACCACCAGATGTTTATCTCATTACCTATGGCTACTTATTTGGGAAGTAAACTTAAACTTAATATCTTTAAAAATTTATCCTACAATAAAAAAAATGTTACAAGGTGATAACTGTAATAACCAGAAAATATACATGAGAAACCATTTTGTGTACCTTTAGATCTCAAAGTTATTGTTGGATTCAATACGAATATAAATAAAACAATTAACATTTATATTCCCAATTAGTTCAAATTGCCTACTATAGTTTACCAAACCTCAACCAAATTTTACTATATAAACATTTTCACTAGGTACTTAAAAATCCTATACATATGTGGCAAGAAGCTTTGGCAAGTTGAGTACTAGCCAAATCAAATTTTTAAAACCAAATATACACTTTGTTTCTTTAAAACTATGATGACTAGACTTACGACTCCAGAGAAATCAAGTCCTAATAACCTTATATGTTTATTTTTGTAGTTCTGTATCAATCTCTACTGAAATTACCTTTAATATAAATATTGTTATTTTTACAATATAAACCACTTGTAAAGCTAAGCCTAAACTAGGTAGTTTTTATTTTCCTTTTTTTTATTTTTTCTTTATTTTGTAATTTGGCTGTGTAGTCAATGTCTGTCTGCAACTGCACGGTTTGTGCACCGTTGGATGCAATGCCGCGGAGGGTCAGAAGAGGCCGCGGATTCCCCTGGAACTGGATTCTCCTTGGAATTAGAGTTTCAGACAGTGTCTCCAACCCGCCATATGGGGCTGGGGATCGAACACGGGGTCCCTGTAAGAGCGGCGCGCTCTTAACCACCTAGGCCATCTCCTCCCAGCCCCCAGAGTGGATTTTAAATGACCATCTTCTCGCCAAGCTCCTGGCCTTCTCTACCTGGCACTGGCATGAAAAATCTGCTTTAGTAGGGGCTGGAGAAGGATGGGAGGCGTTGGAGAGCGACGACCGCTCTTGCAGAGGACCAGGTTTACGATCCCCAGCACACACAATCGGCGTCTAGAACCGCTGTGACTCCGGTTTCCAGGAACTCCAGTTCCCAGGGGAATCCGAGACCATCTCTACCCCGCGGCATCGCACGACACGGGTGCGCAGCCTGCATGCAGACATAAGCATTCAGTACACATAAAATAAATAAATAAATAAAAAATTAAAAAATAAAAAAAAAAAAAAAAAAATCTGCTTATAAAGATTTTTCAATATCTGCCTCTTAATAAAATTTTCTTTTATTAACATTTTTATGCCCAATTAGTTGAAAATTAAATACTGGCTAGATATGCCCCATGAGGAGTTGTTACCATCATTACCATACTTGATTTTTTTTGTGTGTTGTTTTTTTTTTTTTTTTTTTTTTTTTCGTTTTTTGTGGAGCCTCTAGGAAGCTTGCTTTTCGTCACCTGCAGTGACAGCCACCGGTCCCCTGCTAAGGGAAGGGAAACACAGTACACCCACTTTGTGGGACACTGTGGGGGAACTGACCCCTGCAGCGTCAAAGGTCAGTTGGTCACTCCTGTAACAGGTCTGAGAGGTACTTCCATCTCACGTCCTTAGCCTGGGACCGAGACACATGTTTCCTCACTCTTGGCTGGATTTTCCCCCGTTTATATTTCCCACCTGCCCAGAGCCAGGACAGGAATTTCATTCCCATCAGCTTACCCCAAGTTTGGTGGTCTGCAAGGGGAGCTTTTTTTCAACCACTGGCCAACCCAAATAGAATGCGGCCTGAACAGCCAGCTTAACCCCACTGGGCCATCTGAAGAAATGCCAGCTTTGTTTAGCCTGGATTGTGCAAATAATTTAAAAAAACTGGCCTACTTCGCGTATCCACAAATGATGTTAAATAGCATCACTTTATCTTTGTTTCTAAACCTGTTTCATATTTTTTTATTTTTTATATATCCAAACGACACACAAACTACCTCACACTTTATACACAATAGAAAACCACAGCTGTTTCATCTTGTGTTTTCAAGAAGTTGAAAGGGTGTAACCACGTACTGGGGCAGTTTAGATCATTCCCTTATTTATTCAATGAATCTAATTTGTTTTTTATTTTTTTTGTCTTTTTGAGAAAGAGTTTTTCACCTGTACGCCCACGCTGTCGGAACTCATCTGTAGACAGGCACTGGCCGTTGAACTCAACAAAGATCAGCCTGTTCCTTCTTGCCCTCCCAAGTTGCTTCGATTATTAAAGTGTGGCACCACCACAACCCCCACCCGCCCAGCTGAACTTCTGTTAAAGTTTTTTTTAAGGGATTCTAGAATACTAGAGGACCGTAGTTGTTTGCAGATAACATTAATGGTTACTCAGTATGGGTTCATACAAGTTAGGTAATTTGGTGCATTTTGCAAGTATCTATTCCAATTTTTGAAGCAACTCAAGGTTGCCCAAGTCCAATTGGGAAGCTGTATGCACAAGCATGTTTGCTCAGATCAGAGTGTCCCAGACTATTTTCCTGTTAGTCTCATGATTCACCTTAACCCCTATCCTCTCCCTCCGCACCCCATTGCAAATCTACCACGCCTCTTCTTCTGCAGTTTGTTGCCTGGGATTTGGGAAAAGGGCACAATTGTGGGTGAGAAGAAAACAGTTCTAATATTCGTGGATTTGTCATTTGGACTCTAGTCTGTTCAGTTTTTCCCTTCATGGGTATTGACAAAGAAGCTTTTTTTCCAAGTTGATAACCTGTTTATAAGTCACTAGCTAACAAGCAACAAGCGATTGATTATAGCCATTAGAGCAGGTACTAAATATATGGTCAAGATTAAACGATGAGCATAGACACAGAGGCTTGGATGGTTAAATAATGTAATTCACGCAAACGTGGTTTCTCTCATAAAGGGTGACCAGTTCTACTGTGATTGTTGGTCTTATAACATCTCCTAACCACTAGAGGAACAAGGCTTGTGGTCATCACTGTGAATTATTACTCCAAGGAGAGAGCCTAATAACCAATAATTGTTGGATATATAGTTTTTAAACCCATAACCTTTGTTGAAAAATGGAATTATGTAGGTGGCCTGTTTAATAAAAAAAATCTGCGTCTTGAGAGGGAAGGGCCACGTTCCAACTCAGAGGCAATGTTTTTACTGGTATTATAGCGTTAAATATTTAAAATATATTTTAGAACAACAAGTACATAACACACTACATCACATACATAAAAAAGGTTTTTTTTAGGTTGACCTGTAAGAGAAGAAAGCCACATTATTTTGATGTTCAATGAAAAAAGGACATTTACACATTTAAGTTTGGGCTTGAGTCTTCGCAGAGGTCCACAATCTGTCTCCCAAGTATTGGAATCAAAGCTCCACCTTTAAAACACAAAGAAAAATGAAGCACTGCCCCCCAGGAAAGAGTGCTCAAGACTTAATGCTTCCCAGTGAAACAGAATACTGTAAAGCCAGCCCTTCCCCCACCAGCACACCTGTTTCCAGAGAGGAGAGGGGCACAGAACAAACATTGGACTAGATTAACCAGAGTATTTACAAAAACAAAAGCTACAAACTGAAAATGAATAAACAGCTGCATATTTTGTGCCTTTGGTCTTTTTGAAAGTGGCCTTCCTCTGTCAGAGCCAAACCGGGAGCGGTCAACTCTGTAGACTAGGGCCGGCCTGAATTCACAGTCCATCTGCGTGGATTGAAGGCGTGAGCCACCAAGCACAGGTTTTCTACAAGCCTGGAATAGAAAGCTCAATTTTGCATCATAGAAGACTGGCCCATAGAAGAGACCTTGGGGAAGACTAGCAGACAAAAGGACACTTCAGCAGAATTAAACACTATTTAACACTATTTACAGAAAAATTTTTAAGAAGGACACTTTTTTGAAACACATTTAGACTGTGGCTGGCTTTTCACAAGCTTCCATGCAAGCCAATGCTGTTAGATTAATTCCTGGGTGGTTGCCTCTACAACCCAAGCCTGCCTGTGCAAAGGTGCAAATGAAGGCTTGCAGCAAAAAGCTTGAGCTTTGTTGTTCCACGCGCACGCCCATCCTTCCAGCCTCTGTGACCTTTGCCACCTGAACTGTGGCCAGAAGGGGGAAGCCAGGGCTTCTCTTAGGGGCTGGACCCCAGGCTGCAGGGGCAGGTTCCAACCCCATTTCAAAACCTCTAGAGTTCACAAATGAACCCTAAACGGGCAGACAAGAAGAAATAAAACAAAAAATCAGAGCAGAGAGCAGAGATCAATGAAATAGAAACAAAGAAACATACAAAAAGTCAATGAATCCAAAAGTTTGTTTCTTTGAGAGAATAAACAAAGTATAGAACAGACCTCTAGCCCAGTTAACCAAAAGGAAAGAGGAACACTTTCACAATCAATAAGAATCTGTGAATGACGGGGAAATATCACAACAGACAAGAAAGAATCCAGACTAATCATACGGAATACTTCAAAAAAAACTCTACATAAGTTTGAAAACCTAGAAGAAATGGAATTGAATATCTGAAATCCTAAATCACCAAAGCTCAACCAGAAGAAGATCAACCTAACAGACCATATACAGGAAGAAATCGAAGATGTGTAATAAGTAGCTCCAATACAAAAAATGCCCAGGCCCGGATGGTTTCACGGCAGAATTCTAATAAAATTTTCGAAAGACTTACAACACTTACTACTCTTATAAATTTTTTAGTAAGGATACAACAGGAGGGACTTCCTACCCAATGTCCTTCTATAACCAGCATTACGCTACGACCAAAACCATGGGAAAGAACAACCAAAAAGGAGAACTATAGACCCATCTCCCTAATGAACACAGATGCCAAAATCTAAACATATTACGGGAAATCGCATACAGACTCAATACAAGAAGATCATCCACCAATGACCAAGTTTGGATGGTCGTACCAGAACCATGGCAAGGATGGTTCAACATACACGAAAATCAAAATAAATCATCAAACATATCAATGGATCGATGACAAAAACACACACCATACATCTCAATTGAGTGGAGAAAAGCCTTTGACAAATCCAGCAACCCTTCATGTTTAAAGTCCTGGAGGGAATTGGTCGGGAGGGTCATTGTCCTCAATAGTAATCAAAAGCCATATACAAAAACCCACAAGCCAGATAGCAATCCTAAATGGGGAAAATGACAGAAACATTCCCTTAAAGAGGTAGAACTCTGGCAAGGGCTGCGCCCCTGTCACCGCCATCCTCTTCCAATATAGTGCCTAGAAACCCTAGCTGGGCAATAATGAATAAAAGGAAATTAAAAAAGGAGTTCTAATTGGAAAAGAGGAATCAAGCTATCCTTATTTTTGCTGATGATATGATATTGTCTACTAAGGGATGCTAAAACTCCCCACCAAAAAATCTCTAGAAACAGATACAGGAGCTTTGTAAATGTTGCAGATAACAAAATAAACCTAAGAAAAATCAGCTATAACTGGTTACACCAACAACAACAAGCAAAGTTGAAGAAGGACTACAGGAGAGAAACCTTCACGACTACTCACAATACCGCAAAACAATAAAAAGACTAGGACAAACCTAACCAAGACAACCAAGGATCCTACACAAAAATTTTAAAAAACCCCTGAAAAAGGAAGTGAGAGAAAAACATCAGAAGAATTGGACAAACCTCCCATGCTCATGATTGGGAAAATAAATATAGTAAAAAATGTCCATCCTACCCACACTAGTGACAGATTTATATGCGAATCCACAATCATAAATCCCCAAAGAGTTTTCAACAAGGCCCTGGAAAAAAAAAAAAATCCTCAATTTCATTTGGAAAAAAACAAAGACCCCCCCGAATACCAAAGCCAACCCTGAGTGAAAAGAGCAATACAGGGGGATCGCTATAACAAGACAGCACAACTATACTACAGGCTATAGTCATAAACACCTGGTACTGGCACAAAAACATAGACCAGTTGACCAATGGAATAAAACGTGAAGATCCAAACTTGACACATACAATTTCATCACACCTCATAAGTTGACAAGGAGGCCAAAAGACACACAATGGAAGAAAGACCATATATCTATCTTCACAAGTTGGTCTGAAAAAACGGGATCACACTGTGAGAAAATAAATTAAACCTTACCTCTCTACGTTGTACAAAGGTCAACTGCCAGATGGGATCCAAAGACCCACTTGAAACCCCAACTCTGGAGGTGATAGAAGAGCGCTTGGCAGCAGACTACAAGACATAGGTTAGGAAAAGTATTTTCTAAATCAGACACAGCAAGCTTGCAGCAAGAAATAAGAGTCGACAATTGAAAAATGGGACATCATAAAACCTTCAAAAGCTTCGGTACATCAAAGGAAGCAATTAAAGGAGTGAGGAGAAGACCCACAAGGGGAAGAAAACCTTCACAAGAAACATCTGACAAAGCAATGTAATTTCCAGAGTAAGACAGCTACTCAAAAACAAAGAAGAAAATAAAAACAATATGACGACTAAAGATGAGGCAAGAATGCTGTAAAGTAGCGACTTCGTACAGAGGACCCGGTTCAGAGTCCCCCACTGGCGCCGAGAACACTCTAGAAACTCTAATCAGAGAACTAGTTCCAGACATCCTGAGACCTTCTAACCGCGAAATGCACACAGGGTTAACCACTCTTCATAGCAGTACTTCATCACATACGAATAAAAAAAAAAACAAAAGGAAAACACAAAAAAAAAATTAAAGACAAAGGTGGGCTAATTTGAGTAACTCTCATATTAAGGAATGGAAATTAAACCACTGAATATCCTGAATAAGCCAGAAGAACGAATGACAGTGCGAGAGGTTTGTGGGGAAGGGGAACACTCCATCCCATTGCTGGTGTGGAATGTAAAACTTGTACGCCCACGTGTGGAAAGCAGTGTGGAGAAACCTTAGAAGATCAAAATGAGCCCTTTCCATTTAACCATTCAATCTCACTCTGGGTATATATCCACAAAACACACTTACTGCAAAGAATACAGCACAGCTATGTTGTATTGCAGCTCGGTTCACAATAGCAAAAAGCTGGAACCAGCCCAGGTGCCCTTCAAACAGAAGTGGATAGAGAAAATTTTATGTATTAACATGGAGATACTAATGCAGACAGTAAAGAGGTGACAACACATCATGAATTTACTGTAAATGGGATGGATCTGGAAGAAATTATGCTAATTGAAGTAACACAGTCCCCAGAAAACAAACGACAAATGGTGTCCTCATATGTGGATGCTAGTACCAACAACACCAGATTAGATAAATATGTTCTCATGGAGAGGGATGCATATGAAAAGAACAACAGAAAGATAACATCAGAAAATTGGACTGAAAGAAATGGTGAATGGAAGGGGGGATGGGGGGGAGAGGGTAACAACGGGTGTATATTTATTTTGATTAAAGCATATTTTAATTGACGTGAGCTCAGCAAGTACCCAGTTTCGCCTAGACACTGCCTACAGGAAACTGGTGTCTAGGACTTAGTAAAAGTAAAATGTGTATAATAAACAACATGGGTTTAATCAGAATCTGATAAAAGGTAATGGCACCTGAAGTAAAATGGAGATATAATTCGCTGTTTGCCCAATTTGCTTACATAAAATCGGGTAGCAAGAACTTTGGATGACACATACAAATAATGTCTCTATATTCCCTTCCCTGTTGTACAGTATCCACCCTTGGTAGCATTCTCTTTACCAGAGGATTTAACTTGAAAATATAGTTTGCTTCCCAAGTTAATCATATATAGTCCAAAAAACAACATGGGTTAATTTGATGAAATCACTTGCCTTTTGGGGACTCCACCCTGATAGTCATGTATGATAAAACTGTCTTCTCTGGAGACTCACATAATACCTAAAAAAAGGGGAGGGGGGGGATCAAGAAGACATGAACCTTTTCATGTAACCCTTGCAATTCAAATCCCCCTTAAACTAACTAGTGGAAAAGATTGTTTGTATCCAACAGGCAAAAAACGTCACCAACTTAAACGGCTGGAAAGAAAAAAAAAAAGATACATGGTTTGCATTGAGTGGATGTACCAAAAAGTGGCAACGAAAGGCCTGACCCGTCTGAACAGGCAAAGGAAGAAAAGCCTCAGATTGCCATAACATCGAACCCCTCTGGTGGATCCTACTGTAACAACTATTATAATGAGATCCTAATGAAACTTACCTTCTAGGTGCCACAAAGGTTTCTGATATGAAGAAACTTTCTTGCCTTCCCCCCCATTAGAACAAGGAGAAAATGACGATGAGAGGTCGATTCCCCCAACTGTAAATTGGAGACAACTGATTGTAGAGTGTTCCTCTTATAAAACCGGTAAAACGGCTTTCTTTAATTGACTGACTAGACTGGAACTGTGGAAGGGATTACTCTCTTTTCAGAACCAAATAAATACTAAAAGTCTACGGACTTGCAATCCCAGGCAAATATATTAATACAGGGAGCTCTGACAATCAGCAATTGGTTATTGCTATACCAGGGGATGTGGGCCAGGGTATCCAAGGCCCACAAAAGGTAAGGGTTTGCCTCTACGTTGGGATACCTACAGGAGGAGAGGCAATAAACCCTGCTGTTCAAAGACTGACGTAAAACATGGGTGGGATGTATTGAGACCACACATGCAAGTGTACAGATGGCCTCTGGAATGCCAGAGAGTGTTAACCAAAAGCCACTAAACCAAATAAAGCAAATATAGTCCTTCCCTGAGTCAAGCAAGACTCCATCCACCGTCAGCACCAGCTACACACCTCACCTGCCTGGAAATACTGTGCAGCAGAGCAGCCATGTGCCTGTATAGATACCCAAATCTAATTGCCTATTGGCTCTCCCCTTGGAGAATAACCCACAACTGATGCCACAAGCTTACATCTCTCTCTAGTAGTTAGGAGTGTTATAAGCCCAGTAAGACCCTGCATATTTAACAGGGGAAAATTGTAATTCATGGATTTAACAGATCCAAAACAGTGTCTATGCAAAAGTAAAACCTACCATAACAATTATTATGCTGTTAAAATACTATATATCTAATTGCTTGTCTTCATTAGTAGGATCGAAAGGTATGCCTGGACAAACTGTCAGCCCATGAAAGGCAAGCCAGAATTGACCAGAGTCCAAGCCAACACTCCAGAGAAGTGGAACTGTTTTTACCTCTCATCACATGTTCCCACCCCTTTTCTAAGCCTAGGGACAACTGCGGAAGAGGGGGCGTGTAGAATTAAGGGCCGTGGATTGGGGTGAAGGGTGAAACTAACAAAAACAAATGTAATCTGGACACTCATTGTGATCAACTTGATTGAACAAACAACCTGTCACCCCCACTTGGAGGGTGGGGCGGTAGTGTGTTTGGGCACAACAGCCTGCAGATGAGGTTTTTGATAAGATGCGTTGTAAACTCATGTATATCACTTGATAGCTAAAAATGAAAAAAAAAAAACTGAAAAGATGCAGGACAGTTATGGCAGAATGCATATCTGGGATGGGGTGGGGTGAGGGGTGGGAAGGGAAAATAGAAAGCCTGAACTGAATTGGAAAAAATGTATGAACATGCACAAGCACAATAAAAAAGAAAAACCAAGAATTGTTAATTAGAAAACTAATTTAATAGAAACAAAAAAAAAAACCGCTAGGAGGCAAGTGGACGGGGAAGAGGAAGGGCCTCCCTCTCACAATTTTCTGAATAACCCACCGACCTGGAAGGCTGGGGAAGCAACACGATGCTCCCCAATCCAAGAGAAATCAAACACGCACCCAGTGGGCTCGATAATCGTTCCCTCTGAGTTGGTGAAAACCCACAAGAGAATGCAAGCTCCCAAAGCCTATTCAGAGAAAGCGTCTCTGCACCAGGCCAAGATCCCCATCAGCACCATCCACAAGCGCACCACGCAGTCAACTAGAAATTCCCTCTGCCTCCATCACTTAGTCGTCCTGTGCCTTCACTGATTTGGCGATGTAAACTTTTGGGCTCCTTCCAATGCCACCAACTTGAAACCACACAGCCCCAAAACAGCAATACACAGCACACAGTTAACAAAACACTGCCATACATCACAAAACAATCACCTGTCTTGAACATAGCTTTCCTTAAAGGTGTCATTTCCCACCTTGCAAGGATTCTAGCTTACCAAACTCGGTCTCCATGCCCCCCCACCAATCAGGGTGCCAATGGTTGGTGGTCTGACCAGAGATTTGTGGGGGGGGGCCCATTTAATCCCAGACAATCCATAGTGGAAACACATACAGGAAAGCACACCACCAGTGAAATGCATATTAAAGGTCCAAATGGCGAAGAAAAGGCCCCAAAAGGCTTTTTTATTTATCCACAAATGTCGGTTAAATTACAAGCATGTCTCAGACCATCTCCATGGCCAAATCCTAAACCTTTTGTGCACTCACCAACTAACCCAAACAACAAACCCCACCCATGGGTGTGGCTAGGGATGAGGCCCATTGGTTTAGAAGGCAACCCCATTTTTTTTTTTTTTTTTTTTTGGTCTTTTTTTAAAGACAGGGTCCCTTCCTGGGAGACTCCCTTGGCTATTCCTGAACTTGCTCTTGGTAGACCAGGCTGGCCCTTGAACCACAGAGATCACACCTCTCTGCTGGCCCCCAAAGGTGCTAGGATTAAAGAAAGGCGTGGTCCACCACGCCCATCTTTTTGTTTTTTTTTTTTTTTTTTTTTTTTTTTTTTTTTTTTGAGGTTACATTGTTTATATGTCACTTAGGATCCGGCATTTCAGGGACACATTCTCTGTGTGTGACCAGTTGTGGAACTCTATAACAGTCTCCTTCTGTGGCAAAGGAAGCTTCCTTGATGAGTGTTGACTAGCGTACTTGTCTGTAAATATAAGGATCCATAGTTAGCATATAGGAAGAAATTACTTTTGTCTAGATTTTGAAAGACTTAGGGTTCTCCCTAAGATCTGTGACCTCTCCATTCATGTGTATTTGGCTATGTTTGCATTACCACATATGAGTTGCCTCCTACTGAGTGGCTTATTTTCATTTTATGCATATGAGAGTTTTGACTCCAGTCCTACCTTCTTCTGGCCTGTGAGGGCATTGCATGCATGGACACACTTAAATATATACAGGCAAAACACTCATACACATAAAAATTAATTTAAAAAAATTAAAGAATAAAATCTGAGTGACATAATGAAATAAAAAGAGGAAAGAAATGAAGTCTGGGAACTCTTGCTCTACAGTTCATGTTGACAAGAGTAGATAATTCAGTCTTGCTGAGATTCTCTTCCTTCCCTTGATTTTAGCTTCATCAGACAAAAAAAGAATAATATTCATGCTACATAATGCCATTATGAGAAACAAATTAGATAATTTCTAAAGAACTTTGTAAGCTATAAACCCTAATCCAAATATGACTTTCTAAAATTATTTTTTAAGTCTAACCTGATTCAGATATAACCAGTGTAATCAACCATCATTATTTCTTTCCATAAAATAGCAAACGTGGAAGGCGAATGAACTCTGCCAACCAAGAAGTACAAATTTAGGAGGAACTTGTCCAACATTCATGTAGGAGACCTGTGCGCATGATTGTGAGTATTGATTGTTGTAGGAAGGAGCATATTACAGTTGCACTATGATAGTTCACTAGACAGCATAATAAACTCAGAATATAAAATAAAAATATAATAAAACAGAGCACATTTTGATGCTATTCAAGGGCATTCAAGAAAATTCTGAATCACCTCAAACAAGACCAGAAGTAAAGCTGTAGCAAAAGAAAAGAACAAAGTACTTTCCATCCTTGCACATCACGCTTTGCTTAGATGACTTTGGCAACACTGCCTGAGTGGCCTGGATCACATGTTAGTTATACAGATAAGGACGCAGGCACCTGCCACGCTCCCCTTCCACCTTGAGTCACCAACCTTCTTGGAACATTACCACACATTTATTCTTGCTCTAGCTTTTCATATCCTAAGAATTATGAACATGACATTGCTCTAAATTCTCTAATATTAGCCTAAAATAACTCATCTTCATAATGCATCTATATTGTTGAAACTTCTCTTATCCCTATTTATAGAAAAATGTGACTATAGTAATTTGTTTCAAAATCTTTTTCTTTCTTAAAAAAAAAAAAAAAAGAAGCATTTTTTTTTCTAAGTGGTTTTACCCTGTTCATTATTTCTACAATTTCCATCAAGAAAGGATTTGAAACACAGTTGCTCCTGGATCTATCTTCATGCAAATGACAAAACATAGTCAGTCTCATTTCAGTGAAATCTTTAAAGTGAACAGATTAGCCTCACATAAAATGTAGCATGATTAGAGGTGACATTGTGATTTTCTAAATAATGTCAGTTTTAATAAAGGAAACTTCTCTACAAAACAAAAAGGGCCAAGTTTGTTTTTTATTACTGCATCTCTGGAACATTGTACTTCTTTTCTATATTTTAAAAGAGCATTCAGTTCAAGATCTGTGGATTTTATTCTTACTTACTTTCATTTAATAAAGTTGATGAAGCTGGGTGTGGTGGTGCATGCCTTTAATCCTAACACTCCAGAGGCAGAGGTTGGGGGATCTCTGCGAGTTCAAGGTCAGCCTGATCTACATAGTGAGTTCTGGGGTAGCTGGGACTACAGGGAAACCCTGCCTCAAAAAGATAAAAAAAATATATGGAAATCTGCCTTTTGGTACTCTTAGCAGGAAAGACATGTTCTTGATATATTTTCTCACATTTTTAGCTCTCTACCAAAATTTCTCAAATTTATCCCTATTTTTCTATCTCAAGGTCAGACTAAAAAATAATAGAAAAATATTCCAAAGTGGTAGATTGTTTTGTCCTGCTCTTGTGCTATAAGCCCTTCAGTTAGCCCTGGGTGTGATCCTGTCTCATAAACTAGACCTGGGTTTATTCTGAAAGCTCAGGAGTCCCGGGGATAAACAGCCAATGTCCAGGAGCTGGGCTGAATCTCCTGCTTACTCAGAAAGGCAGTTCCCAGGAAAGTCTCTGTAAACTTAAATGATTATGATTTAAGTTAAAATTATAAACTATGATTTTATATAGTTCAAATTTCGGATAGGTACCTGATGCTAAAAATGCATATAAAATTGCCATCAATATTAACCAGTAGATTAAAAAAATATAGTCTGGAACATATGTCATTTGAAACCAGAATACTTTTAAAAAATTTTTATTTATTACATTTATTTTATGTGTATGAGTATAGTGCCTACATGTATGTAAGTACACCTGTGTTGTGTAATGGCTGAAGAGGTCAGAAGAGAGTGTCAGACCCCCCCTGAAACAGGAGTCACAGACTTTTGTTAGCCTCCATGTGGGTGCAAGAACTTGAACCTAGGTCCTCTGTAGGAGCAGCCAGTGCTCTTACCTGCTGAGCTATCCCTCCAGCCCCCAGAATACTTTTTTAAAAGATTGATTTCATTTTTAATTATGTGTGTTTGTTTCTGCCTTCTGTCTTTGATGATATGCACATGAGTGTAGTTGCTTGAGATGGTCAGTGAGGGCATCCAATCCCCTGGAGCCAGAGTTCCAGGCAGTTGTCAGCCGCCTTACACGGGTGCTGGGAACTGAACTTGGGTTAGGTTTTCTCCAAGACCAATACGTAGTCTCAACTACTAAGCTATTTCTCCAGCCCTAGACCAGAATATTTTTAGAAGTCTAATTGGCATGAAAATTAAATATTGTCTTTTTTAATAATTCAGGGGAAATAATATTCATTGAACATTGAACTCCCAAAGGACAGATATTTTATCAGTTTACCTCTTTTTTTTTTTTTTTGTCTTTTTTGACATTGAGTCTCCCTGTAGCTCCGGCTGTCCTGAAACTCACTATGTAGATCAGGCTGGCCTTGAACTCACAAACTCACAGAGATCTGCCTGCCTCTGCTTCCCAAGTGCTGGGATTAAAGGTGTGCGCCATCAAGCTGGGCTATCAATTTACCTCTTATACTGATGTAGTTCAGATTTTCTCTTGATAATATTGACAGCAGATACCACCTTGTTCCTAAGGCAAGTGGCTTTGTGTATTGCTGCCTCAAGACCAGCCCCCAAGTCATATGTGCTGAGAACCTGCAGGAAGGTAGCCCTCAGTGCTTGACTTGAGAACTTACTCACCAAGCCCATTGTAAATCAAGTCTCCACGCCCTTTGATAGCACTCTCAGAGTGTTTCATAAACTTAAGTCACCAGTTGAGATCAAGGTAATATAATTGCAGAAATGGTAATACCCGCTAATGTTTATTCCATGCTTAACTATATTTCAAACTCTAATGAATATTTTACAACAGTTAGTTATCCTTTTTTCATTCAGATGAGGATTTATTAAGAAAATTATTCACATTAGGCCATAGACAGCCATGATAGGGCGAGAGAGAGAGAGAGAGAGAGACTTCATTTCCATTATTCTTATAAGTTTGCAAAGAGGAGCAGTATTCACATTGCCTGACCTAGGTAGGCTACATGTCAGTAGTCACAAAGGAATGTTGTAGATAAGAGTGATGTTATAATCCAAACTTGCCTTTGCTCTGGGTATCAGGAGGACTGGGCTTGCTTGCAGCTACAATGAAATGTGTCAAATGGCCACACTTGGCTTATTATTCTTATTTTTAAATGAGGAGACTGACGCTTGTGAAGATGAGCTAATTGGCCAGAGTGCTAATAAGCAAACGTGCAGATCAGAACCCCAGCAATCTAGGCCAGCACCCTATGTCTTAGTTACATGATTCTGACGTGAAATTTTATTTGTCACTGAAGACCTTTTCTGAAAATGTAAATCCAAACATCATATAAGCTGTCTGTCCTAATCCTTAGCAAACAATTTATTCCTCTATAGTTGTGTTTGTATGTATTGCTGCTTAACAAATTACCTCAAAACTTGCTAGCTCAAAAAAAAAACCTCATTAGTGTTACAAAGTCTCAAAGGGTCAGGAAATTTTAGACAGCTTACCTGGGTCATTTGGCCTCAAGACTCACATGCAGTCTTCTGAAATCTTTATGGAGGACTGGGAACGTGTGCTCAGGAGAGATGTTTGGGTCTTTCCAGACTCCTTCATGGGGTTTCCTACTCTCAGCAAACAGCTGAGAGTGATCAAGAGGCTCTAAAAGCCAGCAAGGCAGGAGCCACTTGGTCTTTGTGGCCCACCCTCAGAGCCCGTTTTATCTAGTTCACGTGATGCGAGCCACTGATTGCAGCCAATCTTAGGAAAGTGTAGACACCAAACTCTAAAGAAAGTTCCAGGGCATTTTAGACATATTTTAATGTAAGGAGCCGCAGGCTTTAGCTTGCTTACACTGAGCTTGCTTACAAGGAAGTTGACTCTGTGAATTGTCACCTCGAGCCTTTTTCCAAGAGCTGGGTGCGAACTTGCAGTAAAAGCCACCAGCCTTTCTCAAGAGCTGGGTGCGGACATGCAGTAAAAGTCACCAGATACTCCAGCCCGATGTCTCAACTCAGTGATCTTGCAAAAACAGACCCTCCTCTGACGCCAGACCCTGTTTCACCCACCCCCTCCCCATTTCTTGCCTTCTGCAAAATAAATACAACAGCTTGTGCTCAATAAAGTAGACTTTGACAACCTTCGCAAACTCTCGCTCTTCTCTCTCGCCCATTATATTTCAGGTTTTGGGGTCTCCCTCGGGTACCTATCGTTACATGACCTGAAGGCAGGGTCATATTGGCACCCGACGTAGGGGCTTGAGGTAAGAGACCCCTCTACCAGACAAGGAACAAGGAGGTCCGGCTGCACGATATCATAAAGAGAGGACGCTTCGCCACCCACGGAGCGCAGATCCTTGGGAAAAAAGAGAGGAGGCTTTGCCACTCACAGAGTGCAGATCCTCAGGAAAAAGAGGTGAGCAGTTCCTTGATCTATTAAAGATGGGCAATTCACTGTCTAAGGAAGAGAGACAGCCTTCAGGGAGAGAAGAGTCCAGGTTACAGACTCCCCTTCTTTAGCACCTATCCTTAAAACTACAGAACAGTTCCTAAAGCCTAAAGTAATCCAAAGAAATAATGAGCCTTATGTTCAATTTGTGGGGCTCGGGGTATGAGAGCTGACCTGGACGCTGCTCACAATGGAAAGGGCCCAGGTCACGCAAAGAAAAAAGAAAAAAAAAAAAAAGATTTGGTAAAGTTTTTTATATTCATTGGAGATCTCTGTCCATGGGTTATATTGGACGGCCCCTCCATTCATCCCAAAATATGGGACAAGGTGGGTAGGAAACTTAATGCCCACCTTAAGGAAAAAGGAAATCTCTCATTATATTAAGTCATATGTCTATGCAAGCTCTCTGTCTCATATGTCTTAGATTTATGTCATGTGTGTTCCTCTGTGTTGGTTTCTGTTAAAAGTGGCCACTTCAAAGTTTTTCATTCTATATTGTGCACATAAATTAAGCTTACTTTTGGCATGCCTCTTAAACTTTTTCAAAGGCCTAATTTGAACCCGGGTTCCTAAGTTCCTACAAAAAATTCTAAACTGGTTTTCTAAAGGTTTTATTTGTTATCTGTTAAGACTGGATTTAATCTCCAAATTAAACTTTTAAAGTTGCACATATTCTAACTTCAGTTTCCTTTCAAGCTGTTTTACAACAAAGTATGTGAGTTTATGCAATACAACCACTAGGATAAAAATCTCTTACATAAATGTATAGATAAATTGCGTATCTATGTGGGTGATACTGTTAACAGCTCTGTAACAACATATTAAAAATCTATCAGACCATTGATGGACAGTATATGATGTTTTCTCCAATGTGTGTATATCTATATATGATAACAATGTATGTCTGTGCCTCTGTTCAGTACAACTTTTATAAATTGCCATCACCAAAACTAAGTTCTAAAACCTTGTGTATAAGTGTGAACATAAAGTACTGATCACTTTTAAAGACTATTTTACACTTAAAGTAAAACATACCTTTTGTTTTCCTTAGATGTGTTACAGATCTAGTCTTTAATTTCTTGTATGTTTATTGTAACTTCCTGTTGGTACATTAGCTTCTATAACACTGCTATATATTTATTATACTTGACACGTCACTTTTAACATTTTTAAGAAAAATTAGGTTTCATTTCTAGAGACCACATGAGAACAGCCCAAGTGAAACCAATTCTGGTGAGCTTGATAGATTGTTGTTAATTATTATTAGTAATCGTTATTGATGGTTACAGTTATTGTTATTGGATATAATTATTAATAACAATTGATAAAAATGCAGTCAAATGGCAAATTATTCATTGTTGGCTATTATTGACAATTATTAATGATAATTATTAGTGATTACTGTGACTAATAATGGTTAATAGTAATTATTGATAATAATAATTAATAATGCTTATAGTTGTTATAATTATAAATAATTATTATTCTTCCAAAGTCCTTAATAGTAAGACAACATGGAACATTCCAAGACTACAAACAACTTTGACCTGTCTACTTTAATATGGATTTTTTTCTCTTACAGGTCAACCTAACAAATCTTTCTTATGTATGTGTGTATGTATGTATGTGCGCGCGCACGTGTGTATGGATGAGTGTACTTTTTGTGTTCTAAGTATATTATGTTAACAGACATGATCATATAAGAACATTGCCTCTAAGTTGGAACTGGCCATTCCATCTTAAGATGCAAATTTATATTAAACAGCCAAAACATAGTTCAATTTCAACAAAGATTATGGATTATCTATCAAAAAAATTTAAAATAATGAATCTACACTGGTTACACTCTTTCAACATCTAAAACAAAGATGCAACCAGGTTTTCAGTGTATTAAAGTGTTAATAAGTTTTTTGGATATTTGAAAATAAAAAATAAAAAGGAGTATAAAAAAATTAATCAAGATGGTAATGATGGTAACAACTTCTCATGGGACATATCTAGCCAATCTTTAATTAACTGATGGACATAAAAACTGTAAAAAAATTTTATTAAGAGCTAGATATTAAAAAATCTTTAAAGTAGGCTTTCATGCCAGGCCTAGAAAAGGCCAAGAACTTGGAAAAAGACAGCTATTATAATCCACCTTGTAAGGTTTACAGTTTAAAATGGTAATACATTTAAACTAATTGGAAAAATAAGATGTTAATTGTTTTATTTGTAATCTGTATTGAATTTCCAACAATGGCTTTGGGGTTAAGGCACACAAATGGTCTCTGTATTTTCCTGTGTTATACAGTATCACCTTATAACATTTTTCCTTTACTTGTAGGATAATTTAAAGAAATTAAGTCTGAGTTCACTTCCCAAATAAGCATACAGTCAATGATAAACTGATTTGATGAAAACTTACACCTTGGTTCCTGTTTATGGGTATTTGTAATACAATTTAGTCATCTATTGATCAAAAAAGAGGGAGGTGGTATAATATTCCCTCTATATTCCAAACTTTTTGATAAATTTTTAATTTTAAAATCTTGAAACTAACAATGGAAGGAGATTTGTATGTTCTCACAGGTAAAAACACCAACCTAAATGCCTGAAAATACACAATCTTTGACTGCAAGATGGACTGAGAAATGCCAGCAGAGAGGCTGACCCATCTGAACATTAAAGAAAAAGAAACCTCAGATTGCCTGAGTCACAGACACTGAACATCTCTCTAAATTCTATTTGGGATAACTGTTTATAATGTGATCTAATGAAGTTTACCTTCCAGATGCTGAGAAACCTTTCTACCTCTCACCTTTATATAAAAAAGAAAAATATGATGGTAATAAAGTCATTCCCCAACTGTAAATTAGAACCAACTGCTATAATGGTAAATGCTTATAAAACAGGTATAACTACCTTCTTTAATTGATTGATAGACATAAAAACTGTACAAAGATAATACTCTATCTAGAGCCAAATATAAATGTAATTTATAAGTGGTACAATTGAGCACAATATGTTAATACAGAAAAGCCCTGATGGCAACAATGGATTGTTCTGCCAAGGAGATGTTGGCTGGGGGATCCAAGCCCCCCAAATTATAAAGGCCCTTGCCTATAAAAAATGGGATATCTGCAAGGAGAAAGGTGGTAAGTCCCTGTTGTCGAAGACCTGGTGTAAGCATGAAAAAATATTTTGAGACATCACTTGCTAATGTGCAGTTGGCCGCTGAAATGCCAGAGAGCATTACCAAAGGCCACTAATGTGATAAAGCAAAATATTGGTCTCCTTGAATCAAGCAAGACTCCTGTGTCAGTATCAGCTACACCTCAACTGCCTGGAGATACTGTGCAACAGTGGCAGCCATGTGTCTATACATATCCCAAATCTAATTGGCTATTAGCTCTCTCCTTGGAGGAATAATTCATGGCTGATGCCATAAGCTTATGTCCTCTAGTGGTTAGGAGATTATATGAGCCACAATAAAAACTTGTCATCTTTTATAGAAAAACCACAGCTTGTGGATTAACATACCATCCAAACATCTGTGTCTATGCTCACAGCTTAGCTTGCCATAATAATATTGTTTAAATGCCTGTACATCTAATTGCTTGTGCTTTGTTAATAGGACTAAAAAGGTACCCTGGATAAGCTGTCAACCCATGAAGGGAAACAACCTGACTAGAGTCAAAAATTACATCCCCAGAGAAAACACTGCTTTGCTTCTCACCCACTGTGCCCCTCCCCTCTCCCAAAGCCTAGGGAACAACTTGCGGAAGAGGAGGCGTGGTAGAATGTAAGGGCTGCGGAGAGACTGGGGTGAATTGTGAGACTACAACAATATGGACTGGACTCTTAATTGATCAACATGCTTGTGCATACAAGCTTCTCCAATTAGACTATGGGAACCTTGGGTTGTTCAACATATAAACATAGATACTTGCAAATTGGTTTTACATGAATGTTACATTCATTGCTTATACTTGACAATCAGCTTACTTCATGGTTGGGATTCTTGAATATTAATTGGCCTTAGTGAAAAAATAAAGTTTACAGCCCAATTTATTAAAACCCACCTTTACAAGTGGGGCTCCCCCTCTTTTTGTATAAAAGAAGGGAGGAGATGCTGGGAGCCAAAGCTGTCAGACATACATGCTCTCAGAAAATTACTAACCTGCTTATCTCATGAGTTCACCAACGCAGTTTACTTACCTCAGGAATTTACAAGCCAGCTTACTTACCTCAGGAATTTGCTTATCTCAGAAATTTACGAGTGCCAAGAATTGTGAGTGCCTGGCACTTCTCCAAATGTACCCTCTCCCTGAACTGTGCCTGCCCCCTTTCCCGCCACAAATTTCCCGCTCCCTTGTCCATATAAACTCTGCACCCAATAAAGACAATGAGACCTCGATCAGAATATAGACCTGGTCTTCTCCTTGTGTTTGGTTTTTTGTCTCTTAATTCAGGTTATTCTCTCCCCGGACCCTAGCTGAAAACCCTGCAGGTCAGGGTGAATACAAATGGCGCCCAGCGTGTGGGGCTTGGGGTACGAGAGCTGACCTGAACGCCGCTCACAACAGAAAGGGCCCTTCACTGAATCGCCACCGATCCGGTGAGTGAAGATTCGCATGGTGATCACTGCAGGAGTAACCCGCCTGTAATACAGATCACGAGGTGAGTATAGAGCGGCGAATTACGCGGTTGGTTTTTCATTGGATCGCCACCCATTAGGTGAGACAGATCCGCATAGTGACCACTGCAGGCACCTGCTTGTAATACAGGTCACGCGATTATAAAAAAAAAAAAAAAAAAAAAAAAAATGGGACAAAAAACTCAGTAAACGGAAAATTGTTTACATACAGGGTCAGTGAACCCTCAAAACACAAGGACAGGGTTAAGAAACAGAGTTCAGTAAAAGATCCCTCAGGAAAGAAGGAACTATGGGACAGACATTGGACAAACATGGTTTATTTTTAAAGGGTCTTAAGGAGTCACTCAGGATGCGAGGAATTAGAGTTAAGAAAAAGGACCTTGAGAAATTTTTTGCCTTCATTTTTGATGTTTGCCCTTGGTTCCCCGGAGAAGGAACCATTGATGAAAAAAGATGGTACCGAGTGAGAGACTGCCTACAGGATTTCTATAAAACCTTTGGTCCAGAAAAAATACCTGTTCAGGCGTTTTCCTATTGAAATTTAATTCATGATGTCCTCAAGGTTTCAAACAAATGGCCAGACCTCCAAGAAGTAGTTAAAGGGAAAAAAGGCTTTAAAAGAACAGTCTCGGCCCCCCTCAGTTTGTGATTCTATTTCCATCTCAATGCAGGATCTGGGAGAGCCCGCCTCTGCAACTGTGCCTCTGACAAACCCCCCCTCCCCGCCGCGCGCCGCTTTGGCTGCATGGAGGAGGAGGCGGCTGTTCGGAGCACATCACTGCTACTGGCTCTGTCCCCAAACGCCCCAGGCAAAGCCTGTCAGCCCCCTTTTTGCTCTCCACTGCTCAACACTCAATCTGACTTAGAAAAAATGACTAGACAAGCCACTGTTCCCTTATTTCAGTTACCCAATCCCATTCCAAAACCACCGAGAAAGATTTTAACGAGGCTATGCCTCCAAACTCTGATAAGGGAGAGACAGAACCAGACAGAAAGACCAGGTAAGTCGATAGCCAGAAAAAAAAAAAAAAAAAAAAAAAAAAAGGAAAAAGGAAATCTCTCATTATATTAAGTCATATGTCTATGCAAGCTCTCTGTGTGTTAACTGTTCTCTCATGTGTCTGAGATTTGTGTCATGTGCGTTCTTCTGTGTTGGTTTCTGTTAAAAGTGGCCACTTCAAAGTTCTTTCATTCTATATTGTGCACATAAATTAAGTTTACTTTTGGCATGCCTCTTAAACTTTTTCAAAGGCCTAATTTGAACCCGGGTTCCTAAGTTCCTACAAAAAATTCTAAACTGGTTTTCTAAAGGTTTTATTTGTTATCTGTTAAGACTGGATTTAATCTCCAAATTAAACTTTTAAAGTTGCACATATTCTAACTTCAGTTTCCTTTCAAGCTGTTTTACAACAAAGTATGTGAGTTTATGCAATACAACCACTAGGATAAAAATCTCTTACATAAATGTATAGATAAATTGCGTATCTATGTGGGTGATACTGTTAACAGCTCTGTAACAACATATTAAAAATCTATCAGACCATTGATGGACAGTATATGATGTTTTCTCCAATGTGTGTATATCTATATATGATAACAATGTATGTCTGTGCCTCTGTTCAGTACAACTTTTATAAATTGCCATCACCAAAACTAAGTTCTAAAACCTTGTGTATAAGTGTGAACATAAAGTACTGATCACTTTTAAAGACTATTTTACACTTAAAGTAAAACATACCTTTTGTTTTCCTTAGATGTGTTACAGATCTAGTCTTTAATTTCTTGTATGTTTATTGTAACTTCCTGTTGGTACATTAGCTTCTATAACACTGCTATATATTTATTATACTTGACACGTCACTTTTAACATTTTTAAGAAAAATTAGGTTTCATTTCTAGAGACCACATGAGAACAGCCCAAGTGAAACCAATTCTGGTGAGCTTGATAGATTGTTGTTAATTATTATTAGTAATCGTTATTGATGGTTACAGTTATTGTTATTGGATATAATTATTAATAACAATTGATAAAAATGCAGTCAAATGGCAAATTATTCATTGTTGGCTATTATTGACAATTATTAATGATAATTATTAGTGATTACTGTGACTAATAATGGTTAATAGTAATTATTGATAATAATAATTAATAATGCTTATAGTTGTTATAATTATAAATAATTATTATTCTTCCAAAGTCCTTAATAGTAAGACAACATGGAACATTCCAAGACTACAAACAACTTTGACCTGTCTACTTTAATATGGATTTTTTCTCTTACAGGTCAACCTAACAAATCTTTCTTATGTATGTGTGTATGTATGTATGTGCGCGTGCACATGTGTATGGATGAGCGTACTTTTTGTGTTCTAAGTATATTATGTTAACAGACACGATCATATAAGAACATTGCCTCTAAGTTGGAACTGGCCATTCCATCTTAAGATGCAAATTTATATTAAACAGCCAAAACATAGTTCAATTTCAACAAAGATTATGGATTATCTATCAAAAAAATTTAAAATAATGAATCTACACTGGTTACACTCTTTCAACATCTAAAACAAAGATGCAACCAGGTTTTCAGTGTATTAAAGTGTTAATAAGTTTTTTGGATATTTGAAAATAAAAAATAAAAAGGAGTATAAAAAAATTAATCAAGATGGTAATGATGGTAACAACTTCTCATGGGACATATCTAGCCAATCTTTAATTAACTGATGGACATAAAAACTGTAAAAAAATTTTATTAAGAGCTAGATATTAAAAAATCTTTAAAGTAGGCTTTCATGCCAGGCCTAGAAAAGGCCAAGAACTTGGAAAAAGACAGCTATTATAATCCACCTTGTAAGGTTTACAGTTTAAAATGGTAATACATTTAAACTAATTGGAAAAATAAGATGTTAATTGTTTTATTTGTAATCTGTATTGAATTTCCAACAATGGCTTTGGGGTTAAGGCACACAAATGGTCTCTGTATTTTCCTGTGTTATACAGTATCACCTTATAACATTTTTCCTTTACTTGTAGGATAATTTAAAGAAATTAAGTCTGAGTTCACTTCCCAAATAAGCATACAGTCAATGATAAACTGATTTGATGAAAACTTACACCTTGGTTCCTGTTTATGGGTATTTGTAATACAATTTAGTCATCTATTGATCAAAAAAGAGGGAGGTGGTATAATATTCCCTCTATATTCCAAACTTTTTGATAAATTTTTAATTTTAAAATCTTGAAACTAACAATGGAAGGAGATTTGTATGTTCTCACAGGTAAAAACACCAACCTAAATGCCTGAAAATACACAATCTTTGACTGCAAGATGGACTGAGAAATGCCAGCAGAGAGGCTGCCCCATCTGAACATTAAAGAAAAAGAAACCTCAGATTGCCTGAGTCACAGACACTGAACATCTCTCTAAATTCTATTTGGGATAACTGTTTATAATGTGATCTAATGAAGTTTACCTTCCAGATGCTGAGAAACCTTTCTACCTCTCACCTTTATATAAAAAAGAAAAATATGATGGTAATAAAGTCATTCCCCAACTGTAAATTAGAACCAACTGCTATAATGGTAAATGCTTATAAAACAGGTATAACTACCTTCTTTAATTGATTGATAGACATAAAAACTGTACAAAGATAATACTCTATCTAGAGCCAAATATAAATGTAATTTATAAGTGGTACAATTGAGCACAATATGTTAATACAGAAAAGCCCTGATGGCAACAATGGATTGTTCTGCCAAGGAGATGTTGGCTGGGGGATCCAAGCCCCCCAAATTATAAAGGCCCTTGCCTATAAAAAATGGGATATCTGCAAGGAGAAAGGTGGTAAGTCCCTGTTGTCGAAGACCTGGTGTAAGCATGAAAAAATATTTTGAGACATCACTTGCTAATGTGCAGTTGGCCGCTGAAATGCCAGAGAGCATTACCAAAGGCCACTAATGTGATAAAGCAAAATATTGGTCTCCTTGAATCAAGCAAGACTCCTGTGTCAGTATCAGCTACACCTCAACTGCCTGGAGATACTGTGCAACAGTGGCAGCCATGTGTCTATACATATCCCAAATCTAATTGGCTATTAGCTCTCTCCTTGGAGGAATAATTCATGGCTGATGCCATAAGCTTATGTCCTCTAGTGGTTAGGAGATTATATGAGCCACAATAAAAACTTGTCATCTTTTATAGAAAAATCACAGCTTGTGGATTAACATACCATCCAAACATCTGTGTCTATGCTCACAGCTTAGCTTGCCATAATAATATTGTTTAAATGCCTGTACATCTAATTGCTTGTGCTTTGTTAGTAGGATTAAAAAGGTACCCTGGATAAGCTGTCAACCCATGAAGGGAAACAACCTAACTGGAGTAAAAAACATCTCCAGAGAAAACGCTGCTTTGCTTCTCACCCGCCTGTGCCCCTCTCCCAAAGCCTAGGGACCAACTTGCGGAAGAGGAGGCGTGGTAGAATGTAAGGGCTGTGGAGAGACAGGGGTGAATTGTGAGATTACAACAATATGGACTGAACTATGGGAACCTTGGGTTGTTCAAAATATGAACATAGATACTTGAAAACCCACCTTTACAAGTGGGGCTCCCCCTCTTTTTGTAAAAGGATGCTGGAAGCCAAAGCTATACCTATTCAGGCTTTCAGCTACTGGCCTTGCTTATCTCAAAAATTTACGAGTACCAGCCCAGGTGGCCACCCCAAAGATGGGCAACTTCCTCTTCCCTCTTACCAACCTAAGACAGGAGCCCTGAGGACGACAGGGTGTCCAAAGACGGGTAAGGAAGAGGGTCTTGTAGGGGTCGAACCTAAGACAGGGACAGTCACATAATCGGCTACAGACGCCACTCTGCCTGATACTTATCCATACCTTCTTAATGTAAAGAAGGGGGATATGTAAGGAGCCGCAGGCTTTAGCTTGCTTACACTGAGCTTGCTTACAAGGAAGTTGACTCTGTGAATTGTCACCTCAAGCCTTTTTCCAAGAGCTGGGTGCGGACGTGCAGTAAAAGCCACCAGCCTTTCTCAAGAGCTGGGTGCGGACATGCAGTAAAAGTCACCAGATACTCCAGCCCAATGTCTCAACTCAGTGATCTTGCAAAAACAGACCCTCCTCTGACGCCAGACCCTGTTTCACCCACTCCCTCCCCATTTCTTGCCTTCTGCAAATTAAATACAATGGCGTGTGCTCAATAAAGTAGACTTTGACAACCTTCGCAAACTCTCGCTCTTCTCTCTCGCCCATTATATTTCAGGTTTTGGGGTCTCCCTCGGGTACCTATCGTTACATGACCGGAAGGCAGGGTCATTTAAAAACTTACTACAATATGTAATCTTGATCAATAAGGGAAATCTCTGGTTTCACTGTCAAAAACTATCACAAAAAATTCAATTCTATCTTGTAATTTCCAGGACTCTTTCATTTATTTACATCTTATCTCATTCCAAACATTGGTGGGTGGGGGGGACAAACACCTCTGGCCTATGTCATTTTCTCTTTCTGTGACCTTGCTCCATTTGGAATATACCCAGGAGTACTGAGCTGATAATCAAGGCTAGATGGTCACTAGCTGTTCCAGGTCACCATTCATACTCATTATCAAAAACTGACCAAACCATTTTACTTGAGCCCTGACCTGCAGCTATATGATTTTCTAAATACTCTGCCCCTGTTTCCTTAACTAAGTTGACTCAGACTCTTCTCCCTGGATTTTTAGATTCTCCTTCTACTCAACCTGGCTCACGATTTCCCACCCGAGGGATCCTTAGTGGTCAGCCTGATTCCCCATCTGTTCACCCTGTAAGTTTCTCTTGTCAACACCTTATTTTCACCTATACTAACAGGATTGAGCCCAAAGTCTAAGCCCAGAGTTCTTAGCACGGACATTGTTAATACTGGATGCTGGATGACTCTGCTGTGGAAGGCCATCTTTCCACTGTTGTGCATTTAGAGCATGCCTGTCTTCTACTAGTATGATACCTGTAACATTTCTCAATAGTGACAAACAAAAATGTCTCCATTTACTGCCAAACAATCCCTGGGGGTAAAATTCTTTGCATAAGACCCACTGATCTAAGCTATTATCATTGTGTGTTTTTTCATGTCATAATTACTTTAGGGTATCTATTAGATATTATTCTTTATTTCATACATTAATCTTTTTGAGTAGCAGTTACTCAAGTACCAGTCACATCACTAAATGTTTATCAAAATATTAAAGCTCACTTAATTTTTGTAACATATACAGACAATCAATGCCATTACCCTCGGTCTGACATATGAAGAAGCTGAGGCAGAATTGCTTAACATCTAGTGCTTTTTGTTGTTGTTCTTTGCTTTAAGTGCTTTCAGAGCTCTCTCTCCCTCTTTCTCTCTCTTTCCCCAGGACTTTGGTTTCATTTCCACTAGCAATTTTCACCTTCCTCCACAGCGATTCACACTAAATATTGAATGCTCCAGGAGGAACACAGACTTTCATAAGTACTCGTCAAACTTTCTGTTAGCTGAAGGGAAACAATGGAAACTAAAACCCGGAAGAAAGATGGCAGGAACAGAGATGCCAGCACCACCCTGATGAGACACGTAGCCCTGCACCGGAAGCGGACTGGAGAAAACGCATCCAGTGATCCTGCAGGAGAGATCAAACCTGAAGGGCTCAAAGTGAACTCATGCTGTATGGAGGAGGGTAGAATGAAGCATTTCTGCAAGGCATACAACAGTCACAGTTAAAACGCAGGTCAGATTTTTGTAGAAACCTGACCCAAGGCCTTAAAAGAAGTTAAGAAAGCATCTAAGGAAAGGGTCATCAGCACTGAAATATAAGAAAATGTAATCCACTAATCCATTCAGCATTTCGAGAATAGTTGCTTCATGCCCACTCTATGTCCAGTCACATCCATACCTCACCCCCTAGTCCTTTCTTAAAAGCCTTGCTCCCGACTGACTTTGCCTGATAAAAGTCTTGTCAACCTGATGCCATCCTACCTTCTTAGCCCAATCCTTGCCTTTAATGAACAAAACTGATCTAATAGTCCTTCCCTGAAATGTCTTTCCTGCATTTCAACTTGGTTTCCTCTGATATAAATACCTTTTTTCTCAGTATTTTCATCTGTTAAAAATGTACCTTCCTGGGGTTTGAGAGTTGGCTCAACTGGTTAAGAGAACTGATTGGTCTTGCAGAGGACCTGGGTTAGATTCCCAGCACCCACATGGCAGCTAAATAACTGTCCTAACTCCATCTCCAGGGAATTTGACACCCTCTTCTCACCTCCACAGGCATTGCATGACAGGGGTGCACTTCCACACATGTAGGCAATACATTCATGCACAGAAAATAAAAATAATTATTTTTTTAAAAATTTACCTTCCTTGCAATGCACTCATGCACAGAAAATAAAAATAATAAATAAAATATTTTTTTTAAATTTACCTTCCTTCAGGCACCAGATTAAATACTTTTTACTCCAGAACTCAGTCTCTTACTCTAATTAGAAATACCCATACACTGTGTGTGACTTCCTTTAGTACTGGTTTATTCCTCTTTAAGGAACTTTAGGAGTTTTCCCTGAATTTTAATGAGTTGGAAATCTCTCCACCTAGACAGTAAAGAGTAAGCTCCTTAAGGAGGAAAACATTCTCTTCACCTCTGCTTGCAAACTTTAGAAACCATATGTGCTCAATAAACATTTATTGCATTAAATTAGAAGTCAACTTTTCAACACTTCAATTTTTAAAGATTAAGCAAAACCCAAGCCAACATAAAAAATTTCCACTTTTGTTATATGCTGCCAAATATCTTAATAACTTTGGCATTTGGAGAACTCTATTTCATTTCTGAAGCACTTTATGAATATTCTCTAATTAACCCTCCAGTGGCCCTGAGCTGGTATATCAGGTAATAGAGTGGTGACTTTATGTCCTTAGATGAATGTAGCAGAGAGATTTATGAAGGTATGAAGTTGGATCCTTTCCAGGACACAGGGAAAGTGGGAAACCCAACAGGTTCCAGACAAAACAGCTTGTCAGTCACAGAGAGGGCGAGGCGATGGGGAGGAACACTGGAAAGAAAGACCTTCCCTTGTCCTCCTTTTCCTTTGTTACTACCAACAACATTTTATTCCTACTTTTAAGTGTTAATGTTTGTAAATTCTAGAAAATAATTCAAGTCTTCTGTAGTCCATTTTTTTTGAAAAAAAAACAAATGTCCAAACTAAAAAATACAAATTTATATATATGATATTGTATACAATGTCAGAGGGAGAGAAAAAAATTGTTAAATGCATCACAGACCATTTTTCAGATGTGGCTAACTCTAATCCAAGACATTATGTAAATGTGTAGGTCTGACTGACAAACAGATTAAAAATTAATTCCTTATTTTAACACAAATATCACGGAGCTGATTCTATCTCATACACAGCATTCATTTCACACACGAATTAGGTTCCACATAATTTTTTGAGCATATCTGGAAGCTAAATTTTAGCATAGATGTACACAGGAAGCTAAGCAGAAGAAAGAGTTTGCAGGTATTTAGTTACAATCTATAGCTGTACCTGTTCCTTGTTCCTCACTCTCGAGCCTTGGTCTAGCCTTTGCCCATAGGGTGTCTGTGGAACTTCCAGGCAACCTGCTGCATCATTTGTTCTCCTGCTTTTTCCCCTTGGATTTACTTCTCTGCACTATCATAGAATTGTGTCTAATTTCACCTATTGCAATACATTAAATAATTGTTTTAACATCTACAGTGTGTCAAGCAGTACCTCCCTCCCTATTAGGCATCAATGATAATATGTCCCATGTTGTAGTTAAACATCTACATTAGCGTTTCTAAGAAATTATAGACATCTTAACCACAAAGACATCATTATCAATGCATCTCCGGAGGAATTTCATGCATACTACAGCATTTATTATTTAAATTGCATAGCACTTGAGCATATTTCTGGGATCAAGTCAGGAAAATTAACAGCAGGTATAGGCAAATGCCACCTGTGGCCACCAGCATTGTCTTAAATGCCCAGCCAGCATCTCCCAGATGCACAAGTGGGAATCATGAGACCTCCCTGACCCCGCCCTGCAGGGGTAGAGCTCCAGCTCGTGATATACACAGGGGGCATGATGCAGGGGGTCTGGGATTGGACCCCGAGACATGACATCATTCTGTTTTTATAAGTGATGTACTGCATACAATAAAGTAGATTCTTCATTACCACATGACAGAGAGTTCCTGGTCCATTAAAACACCTGTGCTTAAGTGTGAGCCCATTAGGTTTTGAGTGTTGTATGTGCAGGCAGTAGATATTGAAGGGAGCTCATTAGGCATCAGTCTGAAATTCCAGTCCTGAAAGTCATCAACTCCAGTTCTGGTGAAGGTAGTTAGTGTCATTAGGCCATAGAAAGGAGGCCATCCACCCCGGCCACCAGCCTAAGAATCTGAGAGGGGCAGCTAGGCACTCAGATTTGGCTGTGGAGTGAATATTTCCATAGTCAGGTGGCATCAGAGATAAGGTGCCAGGCTCCGAGGAAGAAGCTGCTGGCAGCAATCTTCCACAGTGGATCCAGTTACATATGACTGCAGGGAAGCCCCAACAAGTAGTGACCCCTTCTATTCAGGGGATATTATCCAAGATTCTGAAGGATGCCAGAACCACAGACTTCCTCAAGTCCCTTTCCCCCTAATGTGCCTGAGGTGTGGTGTGGATACACTGAATGAAGGGATGATTTATGTCCCAGATGAGCCCCATAAAAGCTCACAATGATGCTCAAAACAGTGCATAACTTTATACTTTCCAATTTCTGGAATTTTCCATTTAATATTGTCAGACCGCAATTGACCATAAGTAACTAAAAACAAGAAAACAAAACCACAGGGGTGGAGAGGGAACACTATTATATTAAGTTGTTCAAGGGAGGGAATTAAGCTCTCCTTACAAAATTGCTTATGGCAAGTGTTCACAACGCAGGCACATCTACAACCCAACAGTTCTTGACCTGTAAATGATGCAATAGAGATGAGATTCTTCCTGTCTTCCTTCTAAAAACATAACCCCAATCTAACAATCAGACAAACGTCAGTAGAGAGATATTATATTAGTCACAATTCACAGCTATACCTGCTTCTTGTCTCTGGGAGCAAGCTCACAAGGTCATCAAAAATAAGGACTGTCATCACCATGAATAGACTAAGAAGACATGGCCATTATGGGTAACTTAGCTGAGATCCTCAAACAGAAAAGGAATTCTGAGTAAAAAAAAACTAGGAAATATGAATACAACATGGACTTCAGTTAACTTGTCAGTTGTTTTATCAGTTTAAAAAATGTTAGATTTTTTAAGAGGAGAAAAGGATGAAGTTTAAAGTTAAGAAATAAGAACCAGGGCTGGAGAGATGACCTAGTGGTTAAGAGCGCCGACCGCTCTTGCAGAGGACCTGGGTTCGATCCCCAGCACCCACATGGCGGCTGAGTACGGTCTGTAGCTCCAATTCCAGGAGAACTCCAGTTCCAGGGGATTCCGAGACCCTCTTCTGACCTCCGCGGCATTGCACGACATGGGTGCACAGACCTGCACGCAAAACAGTACATTCATACACATAAATAAATAAAAAAAAAAAAATAAAAAAAAAAGAAATAAGAACCAGAGCCAGACCTGCAACAGGCAAGGAATGCGTTCTTTATTCAGGGAACACAGCAAAGGACAGATTCCCTGCCTTGGGATGAAGGCATCTGAAAGAGGCATCTGCACTTCTGAAGGGAGGAGTTCCTATAGGAAAGTACTTGGGGAAGGATCTGGTATCCTTGGGTGATCAAAGGTCTTCTTCCTAAGAGTATTTTCTCAGGCAGGGCAGGCAGTTATCTTAAGGCACTAAAGAGAGACAGGTTGCCTCCATAAGCAGTCTCTTTGAGTCCTGTAAGGGACCAGTTCATGAGTTTTGAGAAAAGTCAAGCTGCCAAGTTAAGGCCCTTTGGCCACTCTAAAGACTTACGACTTTATGGGTTCCTTAATGAAGATTATAGCTCTCCTGCAATTCACACATTCTATCACCATACAAATGTGGGACATTAATAATAAGGGAAATGGGTATGGGATACAGAAGAACTCTTTGTATTATCTTTGCAACTTTTTTGTAAACCCATAGCAGTTCTAAAATAAAAGCGCAGTTTAAAATAATTTGTACCATAGAACAGATGCAAATACTTACTTTCAGGAAAGAACTTGTATACAGAATATGTAAAGAACAGGTTTGTGTCAGAGTATACATTTAAAAAAAAGAGAACCTGCTGAAGCAATGTGATCAATTTAATTAAACAGCTACTTCACAAAAGAGTCTGCCAACAGCCAGATGAGCACATTTGACAAACTAAAACTGCTAAATCTTGGTGAGCCAATGGAAAGTCATAATTATTGCAGCTCTGAGGGCATATTTGTAAGACTACCTTGAAACCTATTATCTATTAAAGATAAACATATGCCAAGCACCTCAGCATCAATCACAATAACCTCATACCCCATCAATTAAGAAAATAACTTTTGCCGGGCGTGTTGGCACACGCCTTTAATCCTAGCACTTGGGAGGCAGAGGCGGGTGGATCTCTGTGAGTTCAAGGCCAGCCTGGTATACAGAGTGAGTTCCAGGTCAGCTGGGGCTACAGGGAGACCCTGTCTCAAAAAAAAAAGAAAAAAAAGAAAAAAAAAAGAAAAGAACTTTTTGTATATGCATACGATGAGATACTATACAATAATGAAAAGACATGCACTTACCACATATAAACAATACAAGTGAATCTCACAGAAATGAACTAACCAAGCCAGACAGAAAAGAGTCCTATCATACTGTTAGGCATATGACAGACCTGAGCAATGGAGCCAAGAGAAGGGAATCCTAAAGACAGCGGATATCCTGATTTCTAGTCTGCTGGTCTATTGTAAAATGCTGACCCGAGTCTCCATTTTAAAAGTAACAAAAGATCTTAACTGTAAGACAACAAACTTCTTAATTGACAATCATGGAATTAATCATGGACCTTGAACAATCTCTAAAAGGAATGAGCTAATTTAAGTTAGACAACAGTTACCCAAGAAACATAGAGCAGTGAGTGTCTTAGTAGATGTAGAAGTTTTGTTTTGTTTTGTTTTGTTTTGTTTTGTCTTTTTGAGACAGGGTCTCTCTGTAGCTCTGGCTGTCCTGGAACTCACTCTGTAGACCAGGCTGGCCTTGAACTCACAGAGATCCGCCTTCCTCTGCCTTCCAAGTGCTAGGATTAAAGGCGTGCGCCACCACGCCAGGCAGAAGTATTTTTTTTTTTACCATGCAACAAAACCTTTATTAACATTTTTAACAGAGGTTCAGCTATTACTGAAACGTGTAATTTCTAAACTTAAATGGGGCAAAAGGCTGTAATGCAGAGTAATGCCATTGCTACCCACTGGAATGCAGACTGAAGAATTAATAGCCACCCCTCAGACGGAGGACAAGGTGCAGGATGGACTCCTTCTGGATGTTGTAGTCGGAGAGGGTGCGGCCATCTTCCAGCTGCTTGCCGGCGAAGATCAGCCTCTGCTGGTCAGGGGGGATGCCCTCCTTATCCTGGATCTTGGCCTTCACGTTCTCGATGATGTCACTGGGTTCCACTTCCAGGGTGATGGTCTTGCCGGTCAGAGTCTTCACGAAGATCTGCATGCCGACTCTCAAGTGCAGCACCAGGTGCAGGGTGGACTCCTTCTGGATGTTGTAGTCGGAGAGGGTGCGGCCATCTTCCAGGTGCTTGCCGGCGAAGATCAGCCTCTGCTTGTCAGGGGGGATGCCCTCCTTATCCTGGATCTTGGCCTTCATGTTCTCGATGGTGTCACTGGGTTCCACTTCCAGGGTGATGGTCTTGCCGGTCTTCGTGATGTAGAAATATTTTGAGACAGACAGAACGCCCCTTTGTGGTTAAATATCCTAAAAGCTTCAGATAAGTTGTTCCCGCGATACTAAAAAAAACTCAGACAGCAGGGCATTCCCCAAAGGGTAGTAATGAAGCCCTGTATCTTCTGAAGACCCCAGTTTCATTAGCATATCATTTGCATTGTGGTTTTTACCTTGCCTTCCTCTTTGTGGACTTTTCTAGAGGTTCATGGGAAGAAATACTCTGAAAGAGAGATCCTGTCAGTCATGATTTAGAACGGAAAAAGGGTCACCTTCCACCATGAATATGTCATTTCACCTCATAAATATTCATTAACGCTGCTTTAAAATCCATAATAGGGAACCCTCTAGGCTGCTGCCTCCCTTTAGGACACCCTACTCTAATCTACTTGGAATGCCAGCCTTGCGTTGCTAAACAAACTACTGCTTAAACTGTGTGTCTCTTGATGGAATTCTTTCCTTTGAGAAGATAAGAACTGAGAAGCCTCCATAATAGTATGACTTACCTATATAATAAGGTTAAAAAATTAGTCAGAAAGGGTCTATGGTGATAGAAATAGTCACATGAGCATTACCTAGGCAGATTTAAATGAACATCAAGAGCAGAGAGGTTTCTGGGAGAATGGAAATATTCTTGGACTTGAAGATGACATGCATGCAGGAAAAAAATTTATAAAATGTACGAAGCTCAAATTTTGTGTTTTTTTGCATGTATGCCATATGTTAATAAAAATAATTCACAGAAATAACATAAATATTGTTTCTTGCCTCTCGATATATATAAAAATCTCAGTTTACCAAGAAGTAAGATTTAACATTGTACCCTATTGGTGAGGTTATGGGGAAAAGAGGGGGGTGCTACCCGTCACACAATCAATGGAGAGTCTGATACTATCTGATATGAACAAAATCGTGTTTTCCCCTCAAATTGATAGTTTAAATCCCTAATGTCCAGCACATCAGAGTGAGACTATATTTAAAGAAAGGCCCTTTGAGGAAGTGATAAAGTTAAATTCTGATCATTTGGGGGGGGGCTAATCCAATTATCACTGGTGGCTTTATTGGAAGATTAGGTATATAGAGGAAAGTTCTTCTGGGAACAGAGAATGTAGCAAGGGAATGTAGTCTTTGCAAGGCCAAGAGAGATTTCCGAACAGACCAAACCTACCAGCACCTTAATCCTGGGCATCCTGGCTTGACAAATCAAAATTTTACTGTTTAGGTCCCAGATTTGTGGTATTTTGTTATATCATCTCCTTGTAAATTGGTTAAAGAAATTATAGAAGTATCTCATAAGGCTTACAGCATTCTTAAACATTATTAACTTTGGAACTAAAATGAAGCAATCTTACAGAGATAAATCAAATGTGTATTTTTATTTCTTATATACCTATTAGGGTGAACTTTAAATAATTTTTTATTAATTTTTAAACTTTCTTATGAAATCAGGCTAACATTAATTTGAAAGTGAAAACGTAGCCAAGCCACACGGTACAAGCTTGTAATACCAACTATTTGAAAGGCAGAAGCAGGAGGATCTGAGCTATGGAGAGAGCTCAAGGGCAGTGCGAACACCCTGTTTTGAAAAAATGTAGCTCAGTAGTACAGTGTTTGTTTAGCATGTTTGAAGCCTTATGGTGAGATCCCAGTACAAAATAGCACTCCTCAAACAAAGCAGAGTAACACAACAGAAAAAAAAAAAAAGAACAGAAACACAAAAGAAAAAAAGTACAGCTAAAAATAATTGAACTATCTTATTACATGCTTTTATAGGCTTCTAACCTTTATATTTTTGACAGTAATGAAGCTTTTATACTAAACCCTATGAAATAACTTATATGTGCATTTGTTCTTTGACTGAATACTTCTAATTCAAAGTTATAATAACAAAAATCTGAAAAAATAAATTTATTGGGCTTTTTGTTTAAAAAATATAGAGTAAGGAACAGTAAGTAGAAGCTAGATATATTTGAATTTACATAGTTTTTATGACTATAAGCCTGTAGTATAGTTTGATGTCTGGTATAGAAATTCTCCCTGTATTGCTGTTTTCACTCAGGGTTGCTTTGGCTATTTGGGGTTTTTTGTTGTTCCATATGAATTTAAGAATTTTTTTCCAAGCCTGTGAAGAATGTCCTGGGGATTTTAATTGGAATTGCATTGAATTGATATATTAATTTGGGTAGAATGGACATTTTTACTATATTAATTTTTCCAATCCATGAGCATGGGAGGTCTTTCCATCTTCTGATGTTTTCTTCAATCTCCTTCTTTAAGAGTTTATAATTTTTGTTGTCTTTGGTTAGGTTTATTCCTAGGTATTATATTGTTTTTGAGGCTATTGTGAGTGGGAAGGTCTCCTTGTATTCTTTCTTCAGTTGCTTATTGTTGGTGTAAAGAATGGCTACTGATTTTTCTAGGTTAATTTTGTAACCTGTCACTTTACTGAAACTCCTTATTGTTTCTAGGAGTTTTCTGGTAGAGTTTTTAGCATCCCTTAGGTAAACTATCATATCACCTGCAAAGAGGGATAGTTTTACTTCCTCTTTTCCAATCAGTATTCCTTTGATTTCCTTTTTTTGCCTGATTGCCCTACCAGTGTTTCCAGCACTACATTGAAGAGGAGTGGTGACAAGGGTCAGCCTTGATGGGTTGCTACCTTTATGAGGAATCCTTCTAACTTTTCTCCATTTAGGATGATGCTGGCTGTGGGATTCTTGTATATGGCTTTGATTATGTTGAGGAATGATCCTTCCAGACCAATTCCCTCTAGTACTTTAATCATGAAGGGATGCTGTATTTTGTCAAAAGGCTTTTTCTGCATCAATTGAGATGCTTGTGTGGTTTTTGTCCTTCAGTCAATTTATGTGTTTTATGATATTTACTGATTTTCGTATGTTGAACCATCCTTGCATCTCTGGTATGAATCCAACTTGATCATGGTGGATGATCCTTTTGATGTGGGTCTGTATACAGTTTGCAAGTATTTTGTTGAGGATTTTTGCATCTGAGTTCATTAATGAGATGGGTCTGTATTTCTCTTTTTTGGTTGCATCCTTGCCTGGTTTTGGTGTTAGAGTGATACTAGCTTCATAGAAGGAATTTGGGAGATCTCCCTCTGCTTGTATCTTTCTGAACAGTTTGAGTAATAATGGTTGCAAGTCCTCTTTAAATATTTATAGAATTCTGCTGTGAAACCATCTGGGTTAGAGGTCTCTTATTACATTTTCAATTTCTTCATATATTATGGGTCTGTTTAAGCTGTCAGTCTCTTCTTTGTTTAGCTTTGGTGATTCCCTGGATTGCAAATATTCATCCATTTATCTTAGGTTTTCAAATTTGGTAGAGTATAGGTTTTTGAAATACTCCTATATGATTGTCTGGATCTTTTCATTGTCTGTTGTGATATTTCCCCTTCATCACGAATTCTATTGATTTGGAGTTGCTCTTTCTTTCTTTTGGTTAACTGAGCTAGAGGTCTGTCTATCTTGTTTATTTACTCAAAGAACCCTTTTGGATTCGTTGATTTTTTTTGTATTATTTTCTTTGTTTCTATTTCATTGATTTCTGGTCTGATTTTTGTTATTTCTTCCTGTCTGTTGCATTTAGGCTTCATTTGCTATTGTCTTTCAAGTGTTTTTAGCTGCAGTGCTAGCTCATTTATTTGTGCTCTTTCTATTTTTTTAATGTGGTCACCCAGGGCTATAAACTTCCCTCTTTGGACTGATTTTAAAGTGTCCCATAGGTTTTGTTGTGTTGTACTGTCATTGTTGTTTAGTTCCAGGAATGCCTTTACCTCTTTCTTTATTTTCCTCTTTGACCCATTCATTATTCAGGAGTGTGTTGTTTAGTCTCCATGTGTTCCTGTAGGTAGTAGGACTTGTCATGGTGTTGATATTGAGCTTTATTGCACTATGGTCTGATAGAATGCATGAAATTATTTCAATTTTTTATATTTCTCTAGTTTTTTTCTGTGTCCAAGTATGTGGTCAATTTTGGAGAATATTCCATGGGGTGCTTAGTAGAAAGTGTATTCTCTGGTGTTTGGGTAGAATATTTGGAAGATGTCTGTGGGGTCCATTTGCTGCATTGTATTGTTCAGTTCAGATGTCTCTCTGTTTATTCTTTCCCTGGTTGATCTGTCCAAAGGACTGAGTAGGGTACTGAAGTCCCCTACTATGAGTGTACTGGGGTTAATAAGTGCCTTAAGGGCCCATAGAGTGTGTTTATAAAGATTGGTGCACCAGAGTTTGGTGCATATGTATTCAGGATTGTGAAGTCTTCATGGTTAATTTTCCCTTTGATAAGGATGTAATGGCCCTCTTTGTCTCTTCTAATTGCTTCTACATTGAAGTCTATTTTGTCTGATATTAAAATAGCAACACCTGCTTTCTTTTTTATACCATTTGCCTTGGAATATTTTTTCCATCCTTTCACTTTAAGTTGGTGCCTATCCTTAAGGATGAGATGGGTTTCTTGTAAACAGCATATAGACAGATTCTGTTTCCTAATCCATCCTCCTAGTCTATGCCTTTTGATTGGAGAGTTTAGTCCATTAATATTTAAGGTGATAATTGAGAGATGTGTTTTGCTTCCTTTCACATTATTATCCATTTGCAGTTTTAGTCTAGGTTTCTACTTCTGCAGTTCTGCTTTTATTAATTTCTGTTTTGAGATATCTGGGGGTAGTTGCTTTCCTCCTCTGTCCTTTGAATTGCTTCAAGTATTCTCTGAAAGGTTGGCTTTCCAGACATGTATTCTTTCATCTTGTTTACATCATGGAAGATTTTTCTCTTTCCTTCAACTAGAATTGACATTTTTGCTGGGTATAGTAACCTGGGTTGGCATTGATAGTCATTTAGCACTGGGAATGCTTTGGTCCACGTTCTTCTTGCTTTCATAGTTTGCGCTGAAAAGTCAGCTGTAATTCTGTTAGGTTTCCCCTTATATGTAATTTGTTTTTCTTTTGTGGCTTTCAGAATTTTGTCTTTGTTTTGAGTATCTAATATTTTAACTATGATATGGTGAGGGGAGTTTCTTCTTTGGTCCAGTCTATTTGGTGTCCTATGTGCTTCTTGTATTTGTATGGGTTTGTCTTTTTCTAGTTTGGGGAAATTTTCATCTATTATTCTGTTGAAGATCTGATCAATACCATTCTCTTGGGATTCTCCTTCCTCTATCCCTATGATGCAGAGGTTTGATCTTTTCATCATGTCCCACATTTCCTGGTTATTCCATTCTTGTGTATTTTTAAACTTTTCATAATCTTTACTTGAGCTTTTTAGTTGTTTTGTGTTATCTTCTAGGTCTGATATTCTTTTTTCTGCTTCCTCCATTCTGCTTCTGAGGCTTTTTCCCATTCTTTCCTGTTGATTGGATGAGTGCTTGATTTCCTTTTTTAAATCATCTTGTGTTTTCTTTATTATTTCTATTTCCTTTTGGAGCTTTTCAATCTTTTCTTGTAGCTCCTTTTTTCACTCATTGGTTTCCATTATTATTTCAGTATGGGTTCTTTTTAGTGTTTCCACTTCCTTCCAGAGTTTCTCATTATCTCCTTCTAGGTCCTTTCTGAGTTTTCCATTCTCTCTTCTTATTTCTGATTTCTTTGACTATATCTGTGATTGTTAATTACATTCTGTATCCTGGGCAATCTCTACAGAGGTCCCATTGAAGGGGTCATCCACAGGCTCTGTAGAGCTTGGTTTGGGGTTATTCTGGGCTTTTCCTACATTGTTTTTGCTTTGTGCTTTTGGCATGTCCTTTACTTTTTGCCTGTATTCTGGTGCGAATCTCTAGTGTCTCTTCACCGTGTTGGAGGATTGCTTTCCTTGATTCCTTCAGGTGCCTGCCTTGTAGTCTCCTTATTTATGGAGTGTTGACTTGCTTCGGTTTCAGGTTTTCAATTTTCGTTATATATTGGAAGGTATAGTTCACTCTTCCCTTTCTGTTTCACAAAGAACTGGTTGGGCAACAGTCCAAATGACACCTTCTGAGCACTGTAAGTCCTCTGCTGCCAGCCAGTTCTTCTGGGTTGGTTGTAGGACTTATTGGAACCTCTATCTGGAGTTCCAGTTGGTGGGGGTGGGAGAGGGGGTGTTGTTTGCTTAGCCCCCGTGAACACAGGTCAGTACCCTGTGCCCCAGCTCTCTGCTGTGGCCCAGAAACAACCTCTATCCCCATATTGCTTTTTATAATTTTTATAGCCAAAACATAAACAATCCAACATTAGGTTCCTCTAATGTATGTATATAATATCACTTAAGAAATAACTTTTCCAAAATAACTAAGTAATGAAACCCACCTTTGGTGAAGCCTCTAACTATAGCTGTCAACACCGATGATAGAGGGTACAAAGAGCAGGGGAATGAAATGGTGCAGTCAGAAAGTTTTTTAAATGAATATATTCATTAAGATTAGTAAAAAAAATATGTAAAGCATAAAGACAGAAAAGAACAGGACACACTCTTAGTTCAGTATGACTCTGCTTTGATACCACCTCAAATCACCAAACTGAGAAAATGAAATTAAACTTTATAAAACCAAAGAAGAAATATGAGCCTTAGATGTTTGATATTGTTTATTTATAATGCTAATAGAAGGCTATATTTTAAAAGAGTAAACATTGTCTTTGTTAAGATAAAATTTTATAAAATAAAAATAATGGATAAAGCCAGACATGGTGGTGCATGCCTTTAATCCTAGCACTTGGGAGACACAGGCAGGCAGATTTCTGTGAGTTGGAGGCCAGCCAGGTCTACATAGTAAGTTCCAGGATGAATGAGGCTCCAGGGAGACCCTGTCTCAAAAAGACCAAATAATAATAATAATAATGAATAAAATATTCTCGAAAACAACTCCAGTTGCAGGGGATCCAACACCCTCTTCTGACTTCTGCAGGCATTGCATGACACAGGTGCACTTACATCCATGCAAGCAATACACTCATACACATAAAATAAAATTATGAATAAATATTTTTTACCATCCTAAAATTCATATAGACTCACAAAAGACCCCAGATAGCCAAAGAAATCTTGAGCACAAAGAGAGATGCTGGGTGTATTACCATGACAGATCTCAAACTATATTACAGAACTATAGTCATAAAAATAGAATCATACTGGCAAAAACAGACATAAAGTTTAATGGAGCATAATTAAAGACCTAAACATGAGTACATATAATTTCAACCACCTGATATTTGACCAAGGTGCCAAGAGCACTCAAGGTAGGAAAGACAGCATCTTCAAATAGTGTTGGCAAGACTGTGTCTCCATCTGTATAAGAAGGAAACTAGAAGCTTATCTTTCTATAAAGATAAGCACAAAATTCAACTCCAAATGAATCAAATACCTCAATGTGAGCATGAAACTCTGAACCTGTCAGAAGAAAACATAAGCACTACCTTACAAGATACAGGTATAGGAAAGGACTTTCTAAATTGGACATCAGTTGCTCAAGAATTAAGGTCAGCCAGGTGTGGTGGTGCACACTTTTAATCCCAGCACTTGGGAGGCAGAGGCAGGCATATCTCTGTGCGTTCAAGGCCAGCCTAGTATACAGAGTGAGCACCAGGCCAGCTGGGACTAAAGGGAGACCCTGTCTCAAAAATACCAAAAAAAAAAAAAAAAAAAGAATTAAAGTAAAAAAAATCAGTAAGTGTGACCGTATTAAACTAAAAGGCTTCTGTACAGCAAAAGGAGCAACCAAGGAAGTAAAGATAAAACCCACAGACTAGGAGCAAATCTTCACCCCTGACACATCTGACAAAAGTTTAACATCCAGAGCATCTAAAGAACTCAGAAAACAAAGGACCCTATTAAAAGATGGGTTATGGGTATAAACAGAGCCTTCCCAAAAGAAGAAATAAACATAGCTAAGAAATACCTTAAAAGGTAATTAGGGAAATGGAAATTAAAATTACTTTATGATTTCATCTTACCCTATCAGACTGCCTAGGACAAAAAAAACAAATGATACCAAATTCTGGAGAGGATGTTGGGAAATGGGAATACTCATTCACTGCTGATGGAACTGAAAACTCATGCAACCACTATGGAAAGCACTGTAGAAAACTCTTTAAAAAAATAAAAAGGAACCTAGCATTTGACCCAGTTATGCCACTCCTTGGCATATACCCAAAGGACTCATTTTACTACAGAGATTCTTATATATTCATGTTTGTTGCTACTCTTTTCACAATAGCTAAGAAATGGAAGCAACCTAAGTGTCCCTCAACTGACAAGTGGATAATGAAAATGTGGTACATTTATACAATGGCATTCTAGTCAGTGGTAAAGAAAGATGATTCAGCTAGGCGTGGTGGCACATGTCTCTAATCCCATCACTTGGGAGGCAGGGCAGGGGTTTTGTGAGTTCAAGGGCCAGGCTTCGTTCTAAGAGCGAGTTCCAGGACAGGACTTGGGGCTCAAGGGAGACCCTAAAAAAAAAAAAAAAAAAAAGGAAGAAAGGCGACAACATGAAATTTGCAGGTAAATGGATGGAAATACAAACAGTTATACTAGCTGGGTGTGGTAGCGCACGCCTTTAATTCTAGCACTTGGGAGGCAGAGGCAGGAGGATCTTTGTGAGTTCAAGGCCAGCCTGGTCTACAGAGTGAATTCAGGACAGCTGGGCTACAGGGAGACACTGTCTTGAAAAAAACAAACAAACAAACAAACAAACAAATAACAGTTATACTAAATGAAGTGAGACAGCCTCAGAAAAACAAATGAAATATATTCTCCCTCATTTCTGGATCCCAGCACCAAATCCTTATATGTGAGTAATATCTTGATTCAACTGCTGGTACCAGGAAAGGAACCCAGGAGGTAAAGAGATAGAAGAAGCCAGAGAGGGAAGAACAGAAGAAGACAGGTGTACCAGGGGGAAATGGGTAAAATGTTGGGATTTAAATGGTAGGGGGAGAGGAAGGATTATAGAAGGAACTATGATGGTAAAAGGGAAAGAGGAGCTCAAGAGAGAGGGGATCATAGGAGGAAGTTAATGTCAAGGGTAAAATGGGGAAAATAGGGGTGCTTTAACTGGGGAGGAAAGAGAGGGAGTCAGACAGAGAGTGAGAGAAGAGATAAGTAATGCTTAGTTGGTATGAGAAACCAGAGCAACTGCTGCAGCAACTGGCTGCTCTTGCAGAAGACCTAAGTCTGAATAGCAACTAACAACTGCCTGTAACTCTAAGTCCAGGGATCCAGTGCTCTCCTCTGTTCTCCAGGGGCACTGCATGACACTGCTGCACTTACACACATGCAGGCAACATACCCATACACATAAAATAAAAATATATCTTTTTTAAAAAAAAGAAAAACCAGAGTGAAACATATTAGTTCAAATATCTACTGAAAATTTACATATGCTATCTCTACATGTATCCATGTATATAGTTGAAAGCTATATACCATGAAACAGTGCCAGACAGGAGAAACCTCCCTTCATGTTATTGGCCAGGGTAGTCCAAGAGATTCCCAAAATTACACAGTCTATTGCTGCTGCCCTTGATTGTCTCCCCCAATTTGAAGGTAAGTCCCTATGGCTAAAGACAGGACATATTTCTGACACAGAATTTGGAGCAATGGAGTTGGAGCTGACCTAGAAGCCTCCTCCTTGAAGACTAGCTCTCGTAGTTTTGGAGAAGACTATACAAACTGCTGAGGAAGAAGGTCCGTCAATAGTCCAACCCCAGCTTTAAAGCCTAATAACCACAGCAAACTATATTGGGGCAGTAAGTGGCACTTTTATCTTGGGGGTAATTTAAAGCCCTCTCCATTAGACGAAACTCATGTGTGGTACTGTAAACAGCCAAAAATACATGGCTGAAGAGGTCATAGATCTTAGAGAAAATGTATAATTTCTTACTATGTGCTAAATAGAGATCATTGTGTTTACAGACATTATGCCAGTCACCTCTCATCAAAGAAGCTTATCTTACAGCAGATGGCAACTAGTACAGAGTTCCACAAGTGCTCACACATGGAGATTGTCTGTGAAATGTCCAGTCCTGTGTGACACATCTACAATGGAACCTCTACACCTAAGTCTCATGGAACAGAGTAAAACAAGAGATAGAGAGAATATTAACACAGCTCTCAGTTCTTACCAACAAATCTCCCTTATGCAACAGAGGTCTATGAACACAATAGGATACAGATAGGCAAAGCATAGAGAACAAGAGTCTCTAGAGCGTGAATCCTTGGACATATGTCCTATGTTAAACTTCATCTATCCAGACCTTTTAGGTTGACATAAAAAATAAGATGTGTGGGTTTTCTTTTACTAAATTTTGAGAAATAAATCATTTTGGGTTAGTTTAAGTATTTTTTATTAATTCAAAGTAATGGGTTTAAGTATTTTTTGTTAATAACATCTTTGAATTAATAAAAATACTTAACTTAATCCAAAAGTATTATATATTATATATTATATATAAAAACTTTGAATTAATAAAAATACTTAATCCAAAAGTATTATATATATATATATATGTATTTATAAAACTTTGTTATATTCAGCCCTCTCCTCTACTATGTTCCTGCATCCTCCTGACACCCCCGTGCACAGTTTTGTCCTCTCTTCTACATAGTCCCCCATTCTACTTTTGTGTCCCCCTAATGAGGACAGGAGAAAGAAAGCAGCCAGGCAGTTTAGAGCAGGTATCTGCTCTTTTTCTGAACTGTTATTCTGCTTCTTGACCTTGACAACCAATTCTGCCTTGGCCAGAAGCTGAAAATGTCCTTGATCCTATCAGCAACTTTGTCCTGGCCAAGGACTAGAAATATCAAAATGTTCAAGGACACTGGTTCATGGACTGGTTTCTTGTGCTTATCTTCGTTCTCCTTTTATAGAACACCTTTAGTGAGCACAGCTTCCTGGAAGCTATGATTAATCATTGGCCCTGGAAGATGTACATGGCTTCATGTGCAGGATGGAGATGGAGACAGCACATGAACACCTTGTGGGTGGGACAACTGGACTCTCCAGTGTTGAGACTATTCCTGCTGTTCAGGAGCTCTGCTTGATTCCTTTCTCTTATGCCCTCACCTATGGTGAAGCTCTTCTGAAACTCACCCTTCCATTTTCTGTGAAATTCATTCTTTGAGCTCCTGAGACAAAGGACCAGAAGCCACTGGGCCACGAGGGTATGCTGAGTATTGACTGTGCAACATGTGTTTCATTCAACTTTCCTTTCTTCACTCTCACCTTACTCTTAAGATTGCTTCCCCCCTCATAATCTACTTTCTAGTTTTCTCTCTTATAAGCACACACACACACACACACACACACACACACACACACACACACACTGAAATCTAGATTCTGCACATTACAGAAAACAGAAACATATGTCTTTCTGAGTCTGGCTTACTTAATGATCTCCAATTCCATTCACCCTCCTGAAAATGTTGATTTCATTTTTCTTCACAGCTAAGGAAATTCCATTGTTCACATAGTTCACCTTTTCTTTATCCTTCTGTTATGGCTCTCTAGGCTAGTTTCATTTCTTAACTATTGTGAGCAGTGTAACAATAAACATGGATGTGCAAGTATCTCTGTGCTATGCAAGCTTAAGACCTTCTAAGTATATAGCCAGGAGTGAAAATAGCTGGGTCATATGATAATTCTACTTTCGTTTTTTGCAGAACCTCTGCACTGATCTCCTCGATGGCTGCAGTAGCTTACATTCCACCAGCAGTGTATAAAGTTCCTGTTTCCCCACACTTGCCAAAATTGCTGTCATTTACTTTCTTGATGATACAAGTTCTCACTGAGGTAAAGTGGAATCTCAAAGCAGCTTTAAATTGTATTGCTGATGGCTACAGATGTTCAACATTTTTTCCAATATTTATTGGTTATTTGAAGTTCTTCTTTTGAAAATCTCATATATTGACCAGGTGATAGGACTTTCTCTGGTATGGGGTATCTTTTTTTCCAGCTCTTTGTATATTATAGATACTAAATCCTGTCTGATGTATCTCTGGTAAAGATGTTTTACTCATTCCATGTGGTAGTTTGAATAAAAATGTACCCCATAGGCTTCAAGTATTCAGACATTTTGTCACCAGTTGGTGGCACTGTTTAGGGAGCTCTTAGAAGGTGTGGCCATGCTGGAGGAAGTATGTGGGGACCAGGCTTAGAGAGTTTTAACAAGCCTTGCTAGTCTCCAGTGGCTCTCCCTCTCAGCTTCCTGTGCTCATTGGAAGATGTGAACCTCAACTTCCTGCTCCAGCTCCTGCCACCATGCCTCCCCACCCAACGGACTCTAATTCCCTGGAACCGTCAATCGTAAGCTCAAACTCTTCCTTTTATAAGTTCCCTTGGTCATGGTGATTTTATCACAGCAAAAGAAAAGTGACTAATAAACTCCATAAGCTATTTCCTCACTTTGGTGGTCATTTTGCTATGCAAAAGCTAATTTCATATAATCCCATTTGCCAGTTTTGTTTTGTTTTTTAAATTCTTTCCTGTTCTGCTGGAATCCTGTTCAGAAAATTCTTTCCTGTGCCTATATCATATCTTCAAGTGTTTTGCATTGTGCTTTATAATGAGGTCTTCAGTCCATTTTGAATTGATTTTTATGCAGGGTGAGTGAGAGATGTTGATCTAGTTTCATTCAGTCTTCCCAACATCCTATGTTGAGCCTTTACCTCACGTACATTTGTGATACTTTTATCAAAAATTAACTGGCTATAACTGAGCATGTTTATTTTTATTTATTTATTTATTTATTTTTGGTCTTTTTTTAATTTTTATTTATTTTTATGTGTATGAATGTACTGTCTGCATGCAAGTTTGTGCACCCGTGTCGTGCAAATTTTTGGTCTTTTTTAAATTAAATCTTTTTTAATACATATTTTGTATAAGATTATCAAATCTAGACCTGTGTCCCCCACCCTATCCCCCCACCCCATCAGAGCTCATGCATTCTGCCAAACATGCTCTTCATCTCTTTCTCAGTCTTTCTCGATATTCTCCATGTGGAAGTTGACTGTTTTGAGCAGAAGTTCACTGTTTCAGTCAGTTCTTTGATGCAGTCCTTTCTGTTGTTGTTGTTGTTGTTTCCAATATGCATCACTCCCAACTGTTTGGACAAAAGCTCAAGGGGCCATGCACAAGAAATACTTACAACTAGGTAATTGGCACTAGCATCCACAGATGAGGGATATCATTCGTCGTTTGTTTTTCTGGGACTGTGTTACTTCACTCAGCATGATGTCTTCTAGCTCCAGCCATTTTCCTGCAAAGCTCATGATGTCATCTTTCTTTACTGCTGCATAGAACTCCATTGTGTAGATGTACCACATTTTCTCTATCCACTCATCAGTCGAGGGGCATTTGGGTTGATTCCAGCTCCTTGCTATTGTGAAGAGAGCTGAAATAAACATGGCTGTGCATGTATCTCTGTGGTGAGATGAGTCTTGTGGGTGGGCATGTTTATTTTTGAGTCTACTATTCTCTTCATTGGTTTATGTTTGTTTCAAGCCAATACTGTGCAGTTTTATTACTGTGTCTGTAGTATAACCTGAGAGCTGGTATTGCAGTGAATCCAGCTTTCTTCTGTTTAGGATTGCTTTGGCTACTTGAAGTCTTTCATACTTCTGTATATATTTGGGGATTTTTTTTCCATTTCTGTAAAGAATATAATTGAATTTCAATGAGAATTGCATTGAATCTTAGTTTGCTTTCAGTAGTATAACCAGTTTTACAATAGTAAGTCAAGATCAGCCCCTGGCCTTTAAGATGTATTCTGAACTACATAGAGACAATACTCATGATTCAGAATCCTTACAAATAATACTATATGGGAATAAGAAGCTAGGACAGAGACCAGATGTTGTGGTCATGGGCTACAGCTACAAGTACATTTCTACATGATCCTCCTATACTTTTGTGATGTCTTCATATTATTGAGAGAAAAAGGTTTCTTCAAAGCAGAAGCAGTAGTTGGAGAGATAAATCAGCAGTTAAGAGCACTAGTGGCTCCTGCAGAGGACCCGGGTTTGATAACAGCCATCTATAACTTCAGTTCCAGGGGATCCAACACCCATTTCTAACTTTATGGGCATTGCATAACATGTGTTCACTTATATTTATGTAGGCAATACACTCATATACATAAATATTAAAACAGGGGCAATTTTTTTCATTGAAAAAGAATGATGATGAAATAGCCAACAGGAAAGAACTTTTACAGAGGAATACAATCTGGATTATGAATTTCTCGGTTGAGGATTAAATTCTACTATCTTCCACAGACACAACTTTCTCACTCTTAGATAATACAAAATTTGGTACAGTAGTGAAATGAATTAGTCTCTTTAACAATTTGCTTGCAGCATTTATTTTTTTTTAAAGAAAGACTTCTAATACAAAATAGGACTATGGTATAATTTACTTTATATATATATCCAGGAGCACTTCAAGCTAGTCTAAATTCATGGGAATCAGTAACCCAAGGAATTAATTACATTGAATTTATTGCTTTCCATATCATCTAAGCTGCTAAAGAAACTAGTTGCCTGAAAAATTACACAATTTTGGATACGTGTCAAATTTAATTTGGTTGAGTTCTAAGGCAGAATTAGCAGGCATTTTCCTATTTATTTTGCCTAAAGAGTCACAGGTGTATCTTCAACAGATAGTTGACTGTAATATGGTAGAGTAATCCTTATCTCTGCAGCTGTGCAGTCAAAGCTACCAGAATTTAACATCTCAAAGAACGACCCTGTAGAAATCTCTACTGAGCACAACAGCAGTCAACAGCTAATTGCCTGGTGGCATGTCTAGTTTTCTTATATCACAGCAACTGATTTGAGATTTGAGCTGGTGTTTGATGTTATATCAAATGCATATTCACTTTAAGAGATGGGCTTTTTTAATATAAAATCAATATCTCTTCCTTTTATTGTCTTACTAATTTGGTAGGAATCAATTTGGATGTCCCAACTAATGAAGTAAACTTAGGTTTCTCCTAAATTATCTTTATATTTTATATCAAAATATAAGTATAAAGGCTGGAGATGTAATTCAGTGTAGAATACCTCACTTGCATGAAGATCTGAATTTATCATCAGTAATGTAAAAAAAACACTGATAATTCCCATAAATTTGCCTCATTTAAGTAAATAGCCAATAAATACATGACATCTAGTAAATTTGAGCTTCAGATAAACAATGAAGAATACTTTAAAAATACTTTATTATTTTTATTTTTATATGCATGAGTGTCTTGCCTGTATGTTTATAAGTGAACCCATGTTATGCAATGCCAATGGATGTCAGAAAAGGTTGTTGGATCACTTGGAACTGGAGTTATTGAAGGTTGTTAGCTGCCATGTGGGTACTGGGAACCAAACTCGGATCCTGTGCAAGAGCAGCCACTGCTCTCACTCAGCCATCTCTCCAGCCCCAACAATGTATAATACTTTCATTAGAAGTATATCCTGTGGATATTTAATATGCAACATTCAAATATAAATACTAAATAGTTTACCTGCTATTCAAATTTAATTTTGTGGGGCTGGAGAGATGGCCTAGCGGTTAAGAGCGCCGACCGCTCTTACAGAGGACCCGGGTTCGATCCCCAGCACCCACATGGCGGCCGAGAACCGTCTGAAACTCCAATTCCAGGAGAACTCCAGTTCCAGGGGAATCCGAGACCCTCTTCTGACCTCCGCGGCATTGCACGACACGGGTGCACAGACCTACATGCAGACAGTACACTCATACACATACAGAAATAAATTAAAAAAAAAAAAAAAAAGTTAAAAAAAAAAAAGAAATGGTGGGCAAATTTTGAGACCAAGAAAAACTGCTGGATTCCAAGAACTCAAGTCTCAGAAGGGCCTTCAGAATCAAGATAAGTGAATTGCACTAGAAGCCAGTAATATAGCCAGAATTTCATTAAACGATGATTGAGAATGTGCCCAAGCCCCCTCTCCCTCAATTGTATTTATCCCTTGTCTGAGACAGATAAGTAGAACAGTAAGTGATAGTCACTTGGGTCAGAAAAATGGTGTTACAGAAAAGTGATTGAAAACAACCTAATCCCCACCTCTCTCAGGCTCTGGACTGTGGCTATTATCTTGAGATCTACATGTCTGATTGTCCAGGAATAGATTTGAGGACAGAGCAAGAACCTTTTTACACTGTACAAAATTATATGCTAATGAAACAAGGCTGATAATTAAGATATTTAACATGCATATGGCTAAGGTGCCATTTCAACTGGAGTGTGTGCCTGGTCATTCCAGACAGTTACTAGCTGGTATGCCATCACAGCAGAGTATCAGGAGTCTGCTGTTTCCAGAGCTGCTTTACCTTCATTCCTCTCAAAGGGATCAGTGATCCTGAAAAACTACTGAACAACAGCTGTCAATAGATCATAGTAGGCCATGGAAAGCAACACGCTTCAGAAACTAGGTGTAGTATTTGACTGATGATAGTTATTATGTGATCATCATATTTTTTCAAAATTGCTTTCACTGAGCTAACAGCTAAATTGTCAGGTTTCACTTAAGATTAACAAGAGTCTTGCGAAGTCAGTTATTAAGGGTTTCTTAAAGACCGCATCTAGTTTATTTCATTATGTGGCCTACATTAAGCAGCTCTAGATCAGTTACTATAAGTCAGTCTGGAAAATGTTTAACATGAAGGCTTTTTTAAAATCTGTTGTTACCATTTGCTAATCGTTTCCTGTCACGGCTCAAAGATGTGAGTGCTCAGCTTTCTGTTCTGGCTACTTCTGTCACCATGCCTCCCCACCATGATGGATTCTTATCTGGATCCATAAGCCAAATAAGATCTTCCTTCTATAAGTTACCTTGGTCATGGTATTTTATCACAGCAAAAGAAAAGTAACTAATACAGAAGTTGGTACTAGGAGTGGAGCTTCTCTGTGGAGAGCCTGGCCATGTTTTTGGAGGAATGTAAAAGAGTGGAAGTCTGGAATTGAGAAGTTGTTAAGTATTCTAAGAAGAGCTTAATGGGCTTGTCTAATAGAGGTTAGAAGAAAGTACTGCTGAGACCTATGTAGTTCTAGAGGGAACAAGGACATAAGTAACTGGCATACTTTGCCAAGAACCTTGGCTGTCATCTGAAGGAGGCCTAAGGAGTTGCCTGAGGTTAAATTAAAAGGAAATTAACCAATTTCTTTGGTGGAAGAAATTTCAAGACAGCCTAACATTGAATCAGTGCTGTGATTATTAATCATAGATATTATGCAGATCTAAAATGAAAAAGTGCAAGTGGAGGAGAAAGAAATAAAAAAATATACAGTTTGGATGGGAAAAGAACTCTAGGATACTTAATAATGTGACAGCCAAGGCATGTGCTAGAAGAGAGGCTCTCTTTGATAAGGAGATTAGAGCCATTAAGGAGAATCCTCCAGATTTGCTTTTGAACAACAGAAAGAGTATCCTCTGGTCAGTTGTCACACCAGCTAAGCTTTAAACTTGTGAAAGGGGAAGGTCTAATGAGTTTCTGCTCCTATAAAAACACAACATACAGAAGCTGCTGATAATGTGGCTGACAGCCAAACTTGGCAATATCATCCACATGGTGCTGGTTCAAGAGGCATAAAAGATGCAAGAGTAGGGGGCCATCAATTCTTCCTCTGCAGTTTCAGAGACCTGCTGAGATAAGGCAGTGTGTGGCAAGGGAGCTAAGATGCCCTGAGAGGCCATCGTGTGAAGCTGTGAAGGTCAAGCTTGCATACCATCAGAGAACCCAAGATATTGGAGATGCCAGAGTCATGAGATTTCTGCCAAGGAGAGCTGTATACAGGAAATATCACCATCCTGAGAGTGAGATGTATATTTCAGGCAGCAAACCTGGAGAAATAGAGTTATGGAAACTCTTTAGGATTAAGGTCAGAGACATTAGACACAAAGATATAAGACTTGGTGGTTGTCTTGCTGGGTTCCAATCTTGCTTTGGCATAGTATTTGCCCACTATACCCACCCCCCTGCAGTTCTCTCTTCTGAATGGAAATGTGTACTCGTCATTGTATATTGGAGAAATGTAATTTGCTTTTTGATTTTACAGGGCCTTACATTTCAGAGATCGCTTTCACTCTCAGGAGACAGTTTGGACTTTTGAAACGTGTTGAGAGTGCTAAGGACTATAGGGAATTTTGAAGTTGGACTAAATGAACTTTGCATTATGATATAGTCATGAGCCTATGTCTATGCGGCCCAGTGTGGAGGTTGAATGAGGAATGGCCCCAATAGGCTCCAAGCATTTGAATATTTGGTCAGTTGGTTGTACTGTTTAGGAGGAAACCTTCGCCTGGAGATGGGCTGTGTCCTCACCCATTCCTGTTTCTCTCTCTGCTCCCTGTGCTCTCTTGACGACGTCACCATGCAGCTTTTTAGCTGGCCACTGCTGCTTCCATGCCTCCATACTATGATGGACTGATTTTTATTTTGTTTTGCATATGAGTGTTTTGCATGCATATATGGAAGGGCACCAGTGCATATAATGCCTGAGGAGCACAGGAGAGGGTGTCAGATCCCCTGGAACTAGAGTTAAGGATGGTTGTTAGCCACCATATTGGATTTGGAAATCAAACTCAGGTCCTCCAAGGAGCAGCCAGTGCTCTCAAATACTGAGCCATCTCTCCAGTCCCATGATGACTCTTATCTCTTTGGAACCACAAGCCAAATAAAATTTTCTTTCTATAAATTTCCTTAGTCATAAGATTTTATCACAGGAAGAGAAAGGCAGCTAAAATGATACCTATTTGGTATAACTTATCAAAAAAGTAATCATAATAAATATATGGGAGAAAGGGGAACTCTTACACACTCTTGCTAGAGTATAAATTAGTACAAACATCACAGAAAATAGTATTTATAGACCTCAAAAATAAATAATTAAAATTATCATCTGATCTAGCAGCCTTGCTGCAGGATATAAATCCAAAGGCTATGAAATCAAAAGAGAAATCTGTACTTCCATATTTATTGTAGTATTGTTCACAATAGCCAAAATTTAGAATTAACCTGAGTGTTTAGTGAAAAAATTAATAAAAAAGAAAATTTGGTAAATATATATTATATATAACTATATATATAACTATATATATATAGTTATATATATACAAAATAAAACAGTATCCAACTTTTCAAAGAAAAGAAAACCCTGCCATTTGTGACAACAGAGATGATCCCTAAGAACATTATGTTAAGTGAAGTGAGCCAGGCTAAGAAGGATGAATATTCATAAGCTGAGATGTTGCATCTATAAACATAGATGGCTGGAGCTAGAGGACATCATGCTGAGTGAAGTAACACAGTCCCAGAAAAACAAACGATGCATGGTATCACTCATCTGTGGATCCTAGTGCCAATTACCCAGTTGTAAGTATTTCTTGTGTAAGGCCCCCTGAGCTTTTGTACAAAGCAGTTGGGCATAATGCATTTTGGAAACAACAACAACAACAGAAAATACTGCATCAAAGAACTGACTGAAACAGTGAACTTCTGCTCAAAACAGTCAACTTCCCCATGGAAAATATTGAGAAAGACTAAGAGATGGAAAGCATGTTTGGCAGAATGCACGAGCTCTGGTGGGGTGGGGGAATGAGCGGGAACATGGGTCTAGATTTGTTAAAAAAAAAAAAAAAAAAAAAAAAAAAAAAGATGCAAGACAGGACTTGTGTATGACAGAATCCATGAGCTCTGAGGGGGTAGGGGGGCATGAGGGGTGGGCATGGATGGGAGAATGAGATCTAAATTTGATTAAGAAATGTTGTATGAAATGCACTACAATAAAAAATTTTTTTAAAGAAAAAAATAAAATAAAATAAAATATCTTAAAAATTAAAAAAAAAAAAAAGAAAAGTGTAGAATGGTGGAGGCAAGTGTTCCAGATTCAAATTATAGCATTCAGCTACCTGCCCTATCACTTTCTCTGACAGAGCAGACTCATAGAAAGGCAGTTAAACTAAAAGTGACAGTCTTCTAAGTTGAAATAAAACTGATCAGATTTCAATGTAAAAATATTCAAAACAACAATCAGGAAAATCTCAAACTGAATTGTAATTTACAAATTATAATCAATAAGTTCCAATACCAAGATTTCAGAGAAGTTGCTTTATTTGATGAGGCTACCACTTGACCTAGACATACCACTCCAGGGTATATACCCAAAAGATTCCTCCTATGCACAACCATGTTTATTGCAGCTCTTTTCACAATAGCAAAGAGTTGGAAGCAGCCCAAGTATCCCTCAACTGATGAGTGGATAGAGAAAATGTGGTATAGCTACACAATGGAGTTCTATGCAGCAGTAAAGAAAGACAACATCATGAACTTTGCAGGCAAATGGATGGAACTAGAAGCTGTTATGCTAAGTGAAATAACACTCCCAGAAAGACAAACGATGTATGGTATCCCTCATTTGTGGATTCTAGCACCAAATCCTTATATACTCTGTCATTTTGGTATATGTGTGGAGTGTATATATGTATTTTGGAGCAATATAAAATTAAAGGGAACAACAATAAAAGTCTGGTTCAAAGATCTGACCAAAACAGTAAACTTCTACATCAAAAAAGTTTAAAAAAAAAAGACTAAAAAAAAGATGCAAGACAGATCTTAACATGTATGGCAGAAATGTATGAGCTCTGCTGGGCGGGGGGGGGTGCATCAGTGGAGAAATGAGTTTAATTTAAATTGAGAAAGATTGTATGAAATGGACAAAAACTCTGGAAAAAAAAAGACACAATAAAGATTCCTAAGTGAGCAAGTCTAAACACATTTGAAACAACAGTTAAAAAACAAAAAGACATCAAAGTAAAAGATATAATGAAAGTCAAAGAAATAGAAAAAGCAAAAAAACTTCAGAAGCCAGAGAGATGTCTTAGCTAGTAATGGTGGTAATGGTGCTCATTGCCAAGCCCTATGACCTGAGTTCAGTTTCTGCAACCTATATGGTAGAAGGAGAGAATAAACTCCCACAAATTGTCCTCTGACTTCCATACCCATGCTGTGGTACACACACACACACACATACACACACATACACACACAACTGCATGCATACAAGTGCAGAGAGAGGGGGGATAATAAATGCAATAAATGTTTTTAAGAAGGAATTAGAGGGGCTGGAGAGATGTCTCAGTGGTTAAGAGTACTGGCTGCCCATGCGGAGGACCTGGGTTCAATTCTAGCACCCACAAATTGACTAACAATGATCTGTAGCTCAAATTCCAAAAGATCTGACACTGCCTTCTGGCCTCAGTGGATATTGCCTGACATGGGTGCACTTACATGCATGCAGGCAATACATTCATACACATAAAATAATAAATAAAAAGGAATCAGGGTTGGAGAGATGGCATAGCAATTAAAAGTGCTTCCTACACTTTCAGGATACCCAGTTTCACTTCCTAACACTTACATGATGGCTCATAACCACCTATAATTCCAACTCCAGGGGATGTCTTCTGACCTTCTGAAGTGTCCTGCACACATGTGGTGGGCATATATATACTCAGGCACACGCACATATACATTAAAAAAGCAATCAATCAAAATAAGTAAATAAAAGTGAATGAGACAAAAGAGCCATAGTAATTATCCAATTAGCAACACAAAAAGATATAACTGTTGTTAAAAGTGCTATCAGGAGTACAAAGAAGGTATGGCTGAGAAACTACTCAAAGTAACAATTGATGAAGCCATCTTAAAGTTAGTAAGGTTCAATCCCAGTCTGTGTATATTGGCCCTATCTTCACAATTTCTTTTGTAAAAATTTTAAGTAGGTGATTTTAAATTGGCTGCTTGTTTTCTTCTTGAACACTCACTCAGCCTGTGTTTCCCAGGTCTCTGGTCACTAAGTATGCCATGTGACTGTGCTCCAGATAATAGAGTATATAACAAGTGATGCCTGATGTTCCTGGGCCTTTGTCACAACAGCACTTATACTACAGATGTTTGTCCCTTCTTTTGGCTTGATATGAAACAGCTTAGAAACTACATGTTAAAAAGATGGTTTGCTGCATACCTTCAGATTTCAATTTGACAGCACTGGGTAGAGGGAACCTCAATTCAGGAATTTCCTCTATCATATTGGCTTGTGACCATGTCTTTAGGGCATTTTCTTGAATATTTACTGATGTGGGAGGGCCCAGCCCACTGTGGGTGGTGCTACTCCTAGGCAGGTGGTCCTAGTTTGAATAAGAAAGCATGGTGAGCATAGGCCTGGAAAGCAAGGCAGTAAGAAATCTCCTCCATGGTTTCTGCTTCAGCTCCTGCCTCTAGGTTCTTGTCCTGCCTTGAATTTCTGCCCTGACTTCCCTCAGTGATGTATTATGACCTAGGAATTGTAAATGGAAATAAACCCTTTCCTCCCTAACTTGGTTTTGGTCAGTGTTTATTATAACAATAGAAAGTAACTAAGACAGATGGTACCAACACAGAAGGAAAATGACTGATATCCTTGCATAAGATTGGGGAAACATCTGGTGAGCAACTAGAACACTTGCTTCAGCTTCCATGCAAGTAAGAAATAAACCATTTGCTGTAAGCATTTGAGATTTGTAGATTTGTCTGAAATTCTTTATTTGGGGGGGGTTGTTGTAGCTTTAGGTTTTGTTTTTTAGCTTTTTTGTTTTCTGACAGGTTTTCCTGGAGCCCAGGGTGGCCTTGAATTCCCTGTGTAGCTCAAGATAACCTTGAGTTTCTGGCTCTCCTTCCTGATCCCTCGTGATTACAGGTGTACACTACCACGTTGGCCTGGCTTATCTGTTACCCTATCTGGAAGTACACTCATTCATGTCATGTCTTCTTTACCATATGTGTCTCTCATTCCCTGTTGTACCCATGTACGAGTAGTTCATTATTTCCCCTCTTCGATGTCCTCCTCTTCTATATTTCAACACACATTTTGCATAGTCCAGGTCCCAGGCATGGGACAGACTTGAGAGCAATATCCATTCTGCTTCTGTGAAGTTCTTTGCACTAAATGCACCTTTTAAAAGGAAGGGAAATAACAATCCACTTGATCCTTAGGTAGGTAGGATCTATGCCCCTCTTCAACACATAAGTCATAGAAGATAGTTTTTCAACCTTTTGCAATCCCTAAGATTCAGGGAACAGGGGCTAGAGAGATGGTTCATCAGTTAAGAGCACTGGTTGCTCTTGCAGAAGACCTCGGTTGGGTTCCCAGTACCCACATGGAAGCTAACAACTGTCTTTAACTCCAGTTCCAAGGAATCTGACCTCTTTGGGCATTGCACAACAAGAATGCATTTACATACATGCAAGCAATACATAAAAAAATAATAAATAAAATATAAAAAAAGATTAAAGGATCAAACTTTCAGAGTGGAAAAATGAGGCAGGACATAAAGGCAAGGACGATTTGGGGGATATGAGAAGGAAATGGAGACTCTAACCTTGGTCCTGTTAAGCTACCAAGAAAGGATGTTCTCTCTTACAGTTATACATTTGCAGTTTTCTAGGAAACTCACCAGAAACCCCAAGGAAAGTGTTAGGGTCAGGTCAGAAAGAAGTTAATCAAGAGGAAAGGGTTAACCATGCAGGAGCAACTCTCTAGTTGAAGCAGGTCTGGTTCCCATGACTACTTTAACCACAAGAATCCAGTCTGACTCTGAGTTATTAGTTCCCAGAGCTACCTGAGGTCAGGATGAACTTTCCCAGCCCTGTAGGAGTGCTTCTCACCCCCTAAGAAGCCCATTCCTCTCCAAGGGACTTCATGCTGCTAAACACAACCAATCAGCTTAAATGTCACCACTGCTTGCATTGTGTTTCTATAGCCTTGCAATTGTGTATGTATGATGTCACCAAGTTCCTCTAGTTTGTGGCTATGGCTTTAAAAGTTCTCTGTAGTGGCGCACACCTTTAATCCTAGCACTTGGGAGGCAGAGGCAGGCGGATCTTTGTGAGTTCAAGGCCAGCCTGGTCCACAGAGTGAGTTCCAGGACAGCTGGGGCTACAGGGAGACCCTGTCTTGAAAAAACCAAAAAAAAAAAAAAAAAAGAAAGAAAAGAAAAAAAAAAGTTCTCTGTAACAGACAGTTGGGGTCACGCTCATCCCTGGGTTGCATCCTGACACATCAACAGTTGGCTCCCTTGATGTGTCGGTTTTCTTAATTGGGTTCTGGTGCACCAGCAAATTAAATAAATTTCGTATTAATCTGTGGCCCCTCGTTGGTTAATCTTGTGAGTGTGGCAGATTGAGTCCAACATGTGGAGGCTCCACCAAGCTACGCCACCACCTCCACCTCGAGGGGCCTCTTCCTCTTTGTGGGATGCTGGCTGGCCTTGGAGAGCAAAGCACTTTGAAAGGTACCTAGCATAAGCTCCTGTTTTGGTTTCAGTTTTCTGTTTCTGTGGCGCCAGGGCTGCTGCCTTAGAGGAAGGTTGGACACGACTAGTTCCTCTGGGCATGAGAGAAGGAGGACACTCCGACTCTCTAGTAGACCAACAGGGGGTTCGTCTGATACTAGACTCAGGGATGGTCTAGTATCCTGGTTTTGGGGCACAGGCAGTGGGTCCGGCCCTTCAGTTCTGGTCATGGCAGACAGCCCCTGCTATGTGAGTCCTTTCTGTGTCCTCTGTGTCCTCATTGTGTTCGTTTGATCTGTGGTCTTTGTGTTTTTCTAATTATCGCTTTTGTTTTCTGTTCTTCTGTACTTTGAATGTAACTTGGAACAATCTACTTTTTCTAATCCCCTAAACCCTCGTGTAAACAGAGTGCCTCCTCCTGGTTTTATCTTATCTGATTATAGTTCTATTCAAAGGAGAGAGCCATCCTTTAAACTCATTTATAAAAAGAGGTGGGTGAAAAGTCTCTTGACCACTTTTTATTTTTTTTTTAATTTTATTTATTTATGTGTATGAATGTACTGTTTGCATGTAGGTCTGTGCACCCGTGTCGTGTAATGCCGCGGACGGAGGTCAGAAGAGGGTGTCGGATTCCCCTGGAACTGGAGTTCTCCTGGAATTGGAGTTACAGACGGTTCTCAGCTGCCATGTGGGTGCTGGGGATCGAACCCGGGTCCTCTGCAAGAGCGGTCGGCGCTCTTAACCGCTAGGCCATCTCTCTTGACCACTTTTTAAAATGTGAAAAAAACAGAGAGTCATCATGATGGTAAACATGGCTAATGCTAAGACAGTAGATCATGATGGAACACAGAGCTAATGCTAAGAGAGTACATCATGATGGTACACAGGGCTAATGCTAAGAGAGTACATCATGATGGTACACAGGGCTAATGCTAAGAGAGTACATCATGATGGTACACAGGGCTAATGCTAAGAGAGTACATCATGATGGTACACAGGGCTAATGCTAAGAGAGTACATCATGATGGTACACAGGGCTAATGCTAAGAGAGT
>VZQC01005839.1:429773-470769 GCA_009823505.1 Rhizomys pruinosus | reverse complement strand
AGGAACAAGGGCAAGCTAAGAGAGTACATCATGAAGGTACACAGGGCTAATGCTAAGAGAGTCACTCATGATGGTACACAGGGCTAATGCTAAGAGAGTACATCATGATGGAACACAGGGCTAATGCTAAGAGAGTACATCATGATGGTACACAGGGCTAATGCTAAGAGAGTACATCATGATGGTACACAGGGCTAATGCTAAGAGAGTACATCATGATGGTACACAGGGCTAATGCTAAGAGAGTACATCATGATGGTACACAGGGCTAATGCTAAGAGAGTCATCATGATGGAACACAGGCAATGCTAAGAGAGTACGATCATGATGGTACACAGGGCTAATGCTAAGAGAGTACATCATGATGGTACCACAGGGCTAATGCTAAGAGAGTACATCATGATGGTACACAGGGATAATGCTAAGAGAGTACATCATGATGGTACACAGGGCTAATGCTAATAGAGTCATCATGATGAACACAGAGGCTAATGCTAAGAGAGTACATCATGATGTAACACAGGGCTAATGCTAAGAGAGTACTATCATGATGGAACACAGGGCTAATGCTAAGAGAGTACATCATGATGGTACACAGGGCTAATGTAAGAGAGTACATCATGATGGAACACAGAGCTAATGCTAAGAGAGTACAACATGATGGAACACAGGGCTAATGCTAAAGAGTACATCATGATGGTACACAGGGCTAATGCTAAAGAGTACATCATGATGGTAACACAGGGCTAATGCTAAGAAAGTCACATCATGATGGTACACAGGGCTAATGCTAAGAGAGTACATCATGATGGTACACAGGGCTAATGCTAAGAGAGTACAACATGATGGAACACAGGGCTAATGCTAAAGAGTCATCATGATGGTAACACAGGGCTAATGCTAAAGAGTCATCATGATGGAACACAGGGCTAATGCTAATAGAGTCATCATGATGGAACACAGGGCTAATGCTAAAGAGTACATCATGATGGTAACACAGGGCTAATGCTAAGAGAGTCATCATGATGGTAACACAGGGCTAATGCTAAAGAGTCATCATGATGGTAACACAGGGCTAATGCTAAAGAGTCATCATGATGGTAACACAGGGCTAATGCTAAAGAGTCATCATGATGGTAACACAGGGCTAATGCTAAGAGAGTCATCATGATGGAACACAGGGCTAATGCTAAGAGAGTACATCATGATGGTACACAGGGATAATGCTAAGAGAGTACATCAAGATGGTACACAGGGCTAATGCATAAGGAGAGTACATCATGATGGAACACAGGAGCTAATGCTAAGAGAGTACATCATGATGGAACACAGGGCTAATGCTAATAGAGTCATCATGATGGAACACAGGGCTAATGCTAAGAGAGTACATCATGATGGTACACAGGGCTAATGCTAAGAGAGTACATCATGATGGAACACAGGGCTAATGCTAAGAGAGTACATCATGATGGTACACAGGGCTAATGTTAAGAGAGTACATCATGACTCTCCTTTGAGAAACCCATACCCACACTTAGATAAGTTTGACTTCCTGTGGCTCTTGTTCTCTTTTCTTAAAGGCCTTTTATTCTCTTTCTTTTATATTTAAGTCTATATAAAGTATCTTTAATAAAATCTCTAACTCGGCTTCATCATATGTGCTACATCTGAAATTCTTTTCTGGCTCAGCACCATGAATTCTGGTTTGGCCTGAGTTGAGTTCCCTATAAATGCAGGGAAATGCCTACTGCTGTTGAGTGACAGTGTAGAACTGGGTCTCTGTCCTTTCACATTTGACAAATGAGTCCTTGGCAAGAATGTTAGTCCCACATGAGAAGCAGTTAGTCCCACATGAGAAGGTTGTGTTGGAGCAGGGGGAATCACCTGCGCTCTCCTAAGCTCACTGAAGGCTAAGACCAATCTGCAAATATTTCCAATAATCTAAGAGTGGAGAGGTTCACCAGCTTATCCCAGAAAAAAAAAAACAAAAAAACACCCAACTCCTGGGGCTCAGGTGGAGTCCATTTCTGAAGGTGAAGCTTTGTCATTATCTGTGCCCAGGGTTTGTGATTGCTGCCATTCCTTGTTCTTTCTCCCCAGAAAACTCCTGCCTACCCTTTTTTTTTTTTTTTTTTTTATAAATCAATGAAAAAAAAAAAAAAAACCAAAGAAATAAACAAACAAAACATTCACCTCTATGCTTCAGGGTAACCTAGTCAACCTTTAAATTAAAAAGCCTGAAGTTTCCAATAGTCTGGTCCTGACTGTTCTACATGCAGCCTGTCTCCCTGCTGATAGGAGCAATTCGAGAACTTTATCTTAAGAAAGAAGGGTCTGGAACAAAAAGCAGCAAGGGATACGGGCAAAACACAGCAGACCATGAAAAGAAGCTGGGGTGAAGTGAGGAAAATGGCTGCTTTACCTGTGAGGGCAGAAGAAAAGCCAGGCTTGAAGGGAAGTGGCTGGTTCACAGTGTTTGTCCATAAATAACAGATGTCAGTTTGAATGCAATTTCTCTGGAATAATTTTGAAATGAAAGATGTTGTATGTTTGATTAAAAAGAAGGTTGTAGTACATAGCAGGTGCTCAGTGAATTATGATAAGCTATAAAAAATAACTTAGGGCAATTTTATCATAGACAGAAACTGCAGGATGATTACTGATCATACAATTTCAAGATGTTCTTTAAACTCTTAGAAGAATGAGACAAAGAATAGCTAATAATATGTTTTTATGTAAAGAAATCTCATTAAGCCATATTTGATACAGTCAAATTTATTTTAGCATAATTTAGTTCATAAATCAAGGGTTGGAATCGCCTAGAAGGTGATGCAAAACTCACAATTAGAGCAGATGTAGTCAGTTACTACATAGACTGAATAATCTTTCCTCACATATTGAAAATAAAATTCCTGGGGTTACAGAGATGGCCTAGAGGTTAAGAGTACTGAGTGCTCTTGCAGAGGACTGGATTTGATCCCCAGCACCCACATGGTGGCTGAGCACCATCTTTGACTCCAGTTCCACGGGAATCAAACACCCTCTTCTGACCTCCACAGCATTGCACGACATGGATACACCAACCTACATGCAGACAGTACATTCATACACATACAAGAATAAATAAAACTTTTAAAAATGTATTAAAAAATAAAGAAAATAAAACGCCTTAGCCTTTCTTTTCTAATTTCTCTTTGGTGTTGCAAATGAGACTATTGATACAAGATATCAATGTAAAAACATAGCTCTCATGCCAAAGAGGATTACAAGATAGTTTATCTGGAACCAAATATATGGGACCAAGCCTGGAACCACAGATTTAGGTCACCCTGAACTCCATATTCCAACATGGAAGCAGTTTCATATAGTCTTGATTGCAACAAAACAAGTAAAAAAAATCAAGGCATTTTTCAAATATGCAGCAGAAGTGATATCTGAGCTGTAGGCCTCAGAAGCCAATGTTGACGCTCAGCTTTTTGTTTGGTAGAAGCTAAGATTGTGTTAAAACATTCCAACAAGTTTCTATCTGTTACATATTGTCAGACAAAGAGGTGGACAAGGAATGGATATCTAGAGGACTAAAGACAGCCCAAGAGAAATTGTAATTAGGTCCAGAGCCTAACCTACCTCTGTGATATTCCAAACCCTCTACAGTTATTGAAGTTCTAATCAGTTGATCAGCTTTGCAGAAGGTTCAACTTGAAGATGCACATTTTTTTTTCTGGGACCTTTCATTCACAGGGGGAAATCTGAGTCCTGAGTTCACAGGGGGGAAATCTGAGGTCTTAGTCTTGTTAATTAAAGAATTAAAAAATGGGCTCAAACTGAAACTGGAAGATAATTTTATTAACATTTGAAAGGAAACCCATCAAGGGCAGGAAAGCCCTAAATCTCACCAGCTGTCCAGAGGAGAATGGAGGGGAGAAGGAATAAAGCCATGCAGTTTCAGGCTGGCGTGGAGGTCAGACACAGGGCAGCCATGTGGCCACATGGCAGGGAGCAGAGCTTTAGAGAAAGAATAAGGAAGCCCAAACTGCTGAGGAAGCCCAGAGTGCTAGAAAAGACAGAAAGAAGAAAAACAAGTCATAGATTTAGGAATAATTCAGAAAAGTGGACAAGTCTGTGACCCAAAAGCTATTAGAAGTGTGGATGCTGGGAAAGAAAAGGACATTATCTCATTAAGTACTAATCTGTTAGCATGGCTTAAGGTGAACCTGCTTTCCTAGGATTGGTCCCTCGACCATGTGGTCAACTAGTCCCAACTAGAACGCTAGATATCCACTCAAGCTTTAAAGGGACCCTTCTTGCTACTCTAACAGTATTACTGTTTCTTCTGATCTTTGGTCATGTGACAGTTTTTTTAAACCTGACTTCAATATCTTAGGATATAGAAAAATTTCAATCTTTTATAAAAGACCAAAAATGATTACCACCTTACCCAGACACGGGATAAGAGACTTACAGCACAGAGTTCTGGTCACATCAAAATTATATCCCAGGTGATACATCAGTTTTGAAAGAGACATTACCAACAATGACAGGCCTAGGTCAATCCAAAGCAGATGGCTTGTGCCATATCTACCTATTGATAAAGACTATTGAAATGTGAATAATTAGCCCTGGGCACCAGTTGAATTTAATAACAACTAAATAGCTATGTGGCCTTGGGTTAGTTAGGTATCCAGCCCTGTGAAATAAGTAGGTTTCTAGGCTTAATGTTACTCTTTACTAAAGAGAGTCAACTCAACCCAATTTGGAGTTTCAGAATCTTTGCTTAATACAGAAATACTGGCTTAAATGCTAGAATGTAGGAACATTTGATATGTTACTGGCCTGACAAAAAATGAAGATGCTCTAGAGATACTGTGTCTCTCACTCTGACCCTCAGACTATTGAAGCGATGGACCTCAAAGAAATGGGAATTATCCCTCCCTACCACCACCACCCCCAAAATCTCATGCCCAGAGCAGAAACTTATCTTTCAACATGATTTCATACAGTTTTAAAGACTTGTCAGACCACTTTACAATGACGGGACACTGGCAGGCAGAACCATGCCTTCCCAGGGACTGCTTAAATGGGCATATCAGTAGGCTTGAGGAATTTACTCCCTCTCCTTGTCTCTCTTCCCAATGTGGCCACATGAAATAAACCTCCTGTTCTTGCTTTCCAGTTTAATTTGGCTATTTTAATTGGCTTTTATAGTGGGTGGGTGACTTGGGGCAAAGGCTGCGAACCAAGGTTCAATAACAAGGGCTACACCAACATTTGGAGCTCCCACAGTAAAAGAAGTCAATAGAAAAAAGTTATGAACAACTTAATGGCACATACATTTCCACCACATTACCAACATCTAAATTAACAGCATTAGAAAAGTCATGTTCCTTTTCGTTGTTATTGTTGTTAGTTCTTTCTTTGGAAATGAGTTAGTTTAACTCTGAAGTTTTATTTCTTTTCTAGATTAACTTTATTTACCTGTAGGTATGTGTATGTATGAATGTATGCCACATGCTACACGTGTGCAGGTGCCCATGGGGTCCAGGAAAGGATGTTGAATTCCCCTGAAGCTGGAGTTACAGACAGTTGTGAGCAATTCAATGTGAATGCTGGAAATCAAACTGAGCTCCTTAGCAAGAGCAGTACACATACTCAAGCACTGAGCTGATACTCTTTTTTCCTTGTGATTTTTTATTGCATTTTTGTGTGTCTCATATAGAATATTGCAATCGGTCTCAATCAACTTTCTACCCCCTTCTTCATTGGCACCATCCTGCAGCACCCCCACTAGAATTCATGTATTCTGTCATTTGTGTTAAGGCCTATTTTGTAAAGTTAGTGTCCCCACATGTTCCTCAGTGTAAGTTCGTCTACTGAGCTCTAGTCAGCCTATGCAAAGTCTCTCACTTTAGGAAGATCAGCTCTTTCTCACCCAACCTTAATCAGCTATCAATATTTGCTAAACTAAGATTGGGTTCTGCTACCCATTTCCCCAGTTCCTTGCAGAGATTTTGTCTGCATGAGTTTGTACGGGTCTTATGCAACATAGACACCATTGCAGTAGATTCATATAAGCGGGGTCCCAGGAGCTTGTAGGATTCTATTTCCATACGGTCATCCACTGCCTCCCTAGCTCTGGCTCCTTCTTTCACTATGGTTCCTGAACCCTGGGTAAGGTTAACCTAGGAGTCCTCCCCAAGGACCCGTACCCTGCAGATTCCTAATCTCTATGGCTTGGCCATTTGTGACCTTTCACCTTCCCAGCCCTCTGTTGCATGAGGGAATTTTATTAATGAAAATTGAGAAATGAATTAGTCTCCTCTCTACTCCTCGTTCTATGTTACATGAGGCCTACATGTAGAATTTGCATTGTAGATGTGCTGCTTAGGCTATGTAGACCAGGCTGGCCTTGAACTCACAGAGATCTGCCTGCCTCTGCCTCCTGAGTGCTGGGATTAAAGGCGTGCACCACCACATCTGCCTTAAAGATAGATTTTTTAATCTTTCCTTATTTACTTCTATTTTTTAATTAATTAATTTATTTATTTATTTATTTTTGTGTGTGTTACTAATCAAATCTAGACCCATGTCCCCCACCCTATCCCCCCACCCCACCAGAGCTCATGTATTCTGCCAAACATGTAAAGACAGATCTTAGCTGTCATGTGGGTACTGGGAATTGAACCAGGGTCCTCTGCAAGAGAATCGGTGCTCTTAACCTTTGAGCCATCTCTCCAGCCCCAAACACTCTTTTTTTAAAAAAAGGATTTTTATTTACTTTTATGTACATGAGTGTTTTGTATGTGTGTACATATGTATGTATGTATGCATGACTGTAAATGCACCACTTGTGCGGAATGTCGCCAGAGGAAAGAAGAGGGTGCCATATCCCTTGAAACCAGAGTTAAGGATGGATATTAGCCACCATGTGGATTCTGAGAACTGAACCCCAGTCTTCTGAAGGATCAGTTAATGCATTCCAGTGCTGAGCCATCTTTCCAGACTTGAAACTGACAATCTTGATCATTTTAACTTCTTTTTGAATATATTTATTTTAATTTGTTTATGTGACATGACATTGTGATAAATTCTTACAATATTGCATACAAAATAGCTTCTGGAGAACTACATCCTAAAACTTTCCCATAAAACACAGTCACACAGATGCAAGATGAAAAATTAAAAAATACTGTTACTAGAGTTTTAGGGACAAATACTGAGCCGGGGAGATGGCTGAGCAATTAAGAGCACTGGATGCTGTCTTACAGGGGACCTATATTTGGTTCCCAGAAACCTCAAGGCGTTTCACAGTGGTCCTTTACTCCAGTTCCATGAGATCATATGCTTTCTTCTGTCCTCCACAGGCATTTCACATACATGGTGCACTTACATAGATCCATACAAAGCACATAAATAGATAAATAATAAATAAATAATACATAAAATGACTGATTTAAGAAATTAAAACCAAGGAAAGTCAGGCAAATAGCTCAGGTACCATGATCATTAATTTGATATGAAATATTTTTCTTTCTTCTGTGAACTCCAATTAACAACAGACTTTAGAAATGCTGCATAGGGGAGATTGGTTTTTCTAACCCAAAGCCACTTAGTTGTTTCTGTGCTGACTTTTCATTCCATGCAGGAGGCAGCAGACACCAGGCAGATCTCATAGAGCAAGGAAAATAACTACCTCCAAACTTAAGACCCCTATTTACAATTATGAGAAAAATGTCAACTGCAGTGTTCTCTCCACTGTGATCATGGCGTAGGTTTGTCTACTTCTGACTAATTTTATAGAGGCAGATCACTTGTATATATCCCTGCTTAGCAACTAGAATAATACGATGCATTAAATGGACCCATGCTCACATTTTCCTAGAAAACAAAACACATAAAAATAATCACCCCTGCTGGAAATGGCCAGATCCTATGCTGAAAGAGGAAAGAAAATTAGTGAATTCTTTGTTTATAGACAAAGTATAGGAAGTTCAAGCAAGACTACCAAAATCTATACTTTAACTTGCAATCAAATAATTAGATGACAGTAAAATGCATTCTTAGTCATTTGTCCAGAACCCAACAAACTACCACCAGGGAGTGAGTCTGCTGTTATGCTAGAGACGGAGAAAGTGTGTACATAAACTAATGACATGATAGGAAATATACCCATTATAAAAAAGGAAGGTCTAACAACTAAGAAAAGTGTATAGGATCCTTATGATGACAAGAAATAGAAAATTGTAGTTTTCTTAAAATCATTGTCAGTATCCAAGAGCAGCTACTCAGCAAAGAGCAAAACCCTGGAGTAAAGACTATTCAGCTTTTACTCTTGATTCATTTTTGTTCAGAACCTATCATAACACTTTGTTCTTATTGTGGAAGAATAACTCTTTGAGGTTTTGAGAATATTAAAACTTAGGTGTAAAACACCTCATTAAAATAGGAAGTTTTTCTTACTTCCAGACAACAGAATAACTCAAAATTGGAACCTGATATTTTTATGAGGAAACTGTAGTCCTGGCCTGAGAGGGGTGGCACACATCTTTAATCCTAGCAGAGGCCAGAAATCTCTATGAGCCTGTGGCCAGTAGTGTGTTCTTCATAGTGAGTGCCAGGCTAGTCAGGGCTAAATTGGGATGCCATTGTCTAAAAAAAAAAAAAAACAAAAAAGGAAAAACGCAAAAAAAAAAAAAACATGGTTTTATATTTTAAATAAAAGATAATAAATATGTGTGTTTCATTTATTCTGTATAATGAAAAGTGGATTTTACATTTCTTTGAAAGTATTTTTCACACTGTAATTATATAGAATTACATGTATTTACTGTTTGCATAATTCTGAGTTGTAAAAAGAAATATGAGTCAAATTGCAGGCTGACATTTTAAAATATGTATTATATACAAATTTCAAGTACAGCAACATGTACTTTGTATTTCTTAAGCTATGGTCTGTTGTACTGGGGTTAGGAAATGTATTCATGTGTCAGTAAAAAGAATCTTAATCATATTGTCAGTTCTATAACTCTAATAAATACTCTGCACATTTATACTAAAGTTTCATTTCTATTTCATATGTTTTTGTTTCCTAAAATTTCCTATTCTTTTCACTTTAAGTTACATATGATTCCTTGAGTACATTAATATTTGATTTTACTGTTTTAGAAACAAAGCATTTCGATTTACTGTAGTTACTTTCATGGATCACTGATAACCTTTGGTTTCCTTCTAACTCTCTGACTCCATGATTTGGCTTGCTTCATCTTTTTTCCCTCCACCAAACTTCCTTCTTTTGGGTGCTATGACCCCTCATCTTCATGAGCACATGACTGTTGGCTTCTGTGCTTATTGTCTTACTGATTATTTTTTCAGGGGTGAGGGACAGAGATACAGATACTGTCTTCCTCAGTGCACTGAGGAGTTAACTTTTAGAGACCCCCCCCACCTCAAGCAAAATCAAGATTCATGGTTTGAATGCAGAAAAGAATTTCAGGCAGAACCAAGTTTGAAGCGGAGTTGGAGATTTTATTAAAGATCATTTAATGCAGGCATTAAGCAAGTCAAGAGAAAGAGGGGTGCTCTTCTGTGAATGCTTCCTTTCCTATTTAACCTGGCAACCAAATCTTGTGTTTTGGGATCCTTTAACACTGTCTAGTCAAACGGCCTTTTTACTATGTAATCAGCTTATTTGAATTTAGCTAGCCTTTAGGAAAGCAATGTAAACAATCTTACTAGGCCTTGGGCTTTCTTTGTAATTAATTTATATAAGCTGAGCACACAGCTTTAATCTTAAACTATTTCCCCCTTATGGCTCTTTCTTGCCCCTGGCCAGAATAATGTATGCAAGTGTGTATGTTGTGATAAGCACTGACCTTGGAAGCTGTGAAGTTTCCAGAGTTTATGTTGCAAATACCTGTGGGTTTGGGCTGATAACACCTGTTTGTGGTTCTGTTTGCGCTTCAGTAGGGGTCAGGCAAGGCAAACTTCTCCTCCCTTTAAGAGTTCTTTAATGCAAATTTCCTTATTCCTTTCCTTTATTATGCTGGATGTACTGTTTACAGAAATGCAGAAAGTATGTCCTTGGTCAAGGAACAGTTCTAAGAGAAATCAAAAGGAAGAGTTCTAAGAACAGACTAGGTTCATTGGTTTCAATGTCATCAGGAGGTTAGACTTTCTTGAATCATGCATCTTGGCATTTGCACCTGCCACAGCTTTGGCTGGAACTGTGACATGATAAGGTGAAACCAAGAATGACCAGGACCGCACACGGAGTTTAGTACATGTCCTCTCCCTGAAAATGGCATTTCTGGTGAGATTCTTAGAAATTTGCAGGTTTATAGCTGGGAAGGGATAACGGCCTCATGTAGCTGTCAGTAGTGACAGAATAATTGTCTGCTTCTCTGCTGGTAAGCTGCTTCACTTGGATTCCTGGTGACAAGCTCCTCTCCATGCCTATGTCTCCCCAGTTTTCCCTATCTTTCTATCATGTTCATGTTTCATATATATATATATATATATATATATATATTCCATTATATATACATACATATATATATATGTATATGTCTACATCCTACATATACTTATACCTTTACATTCTACATATACATATTCTGTTATACAGATACCTAATTTATATGTATGTTGTATATATAAGGAATATATATATATATATATATGAAACATGAAAATGATATAGAAAGATAGGGAAAAAATGGGTAGGGACATAGGCTGGAGAGGGAGCTTGGTACCAGTTCATTTGTCACCATTCCATTATAGATTATATATATAGATACATAAAAAATAAATAAAAAAAAAAAAAAAAATATATATATACATATATATGGACATATGTATATAATAAGGAATTATATACAATATTATGTATTATACTTATCTATATCAACGGAACGGAGGGTCTTTTGATGTTCAGCAACAGTAACTGAACAGATTTCTAAAAACCCTTGAATTGGAAGACATAGAAGTCATTATAGTTCAGATATACATGCTTTTATTACCTGCAAAGGGAGAAGAATTCCTTTGCACAAATTAACAATACAATTCTGTACAATTGGTATCCAATTTACCATCCATTTGGAGTTCTTTTTCTTTCTTTTTTTTTTTTTTGGATTTCTTATCTGTTCTTTCAGTTCATCAGTGACTACTTCAGGGTAGACTTAAACATACCTATTAGAATCAAATCTTTATGGTTATTCCTAATTTATATGTACAGGGCATTTTATTGTATACTTGATACAATTACATAAAATTAAGATTAGGGGCTGGAGAGATAGCCTAGCGGATAAGAGCACTGCTTGCTCTTCAGAGTACCTGGGTTCGATCCCCAGCACCCACATGGCGGCTATGAACTGTCCATAACTCCAATTCGAGGAGAAACTCCAGTTCAGGGAATCTGATGACCCTGTCTGGATCCTCCCACAGCAATGCATGACACGGTGCACAAACCTACCTGCCGACAGTACATCCTAAAAATACAAAATAAAAAATAAAAAACATCTAAATTAAGGTTAATATGTATCATTGACTTCTGAAACAGCATTCTACAATGTCCTTGGAGTCAGAAGAAAAGCCAGTTTAGTGCTATTAACCAAACACCGGAAGTATGAGAAAAAGAAAAAGCACAGACACTTCTGGTCTCCTGTATTAGTCACTTCTGTTGCTCTGATAAAACCACCATGAGCAAGGGGAATTTATTAAAGGAAGAGTTTATTGGGCTACAATTGATGGTTCCATGGAATCAGAGTCCATTGTGGGGAAGCATGGTGGCTGGGACTTTACCACAGCAACAGAAAGTGACTACTATAGTATTTGGTACCGAGAGTGGAATGTTGGCTGTGAAGAAACCTGACCAGTGGATGTTTGGAGAACTGTGGAAGGACTTTGGAAACTTTGGGCTAGGCTAGAAAAGATGTTGACTACTGTAAGCAGAGCTTAAGGGGCCATTCTAATAGAAGCCTGGAAGAAAGAATTGCTGCAAACAAATGTAGTTCCAGAGGAAAAAACGGACTTAGGCAGCAACATGGATATTTTGATAAAGAGTCTGGCAGCCGTTTGCCCACAGTCCAAATGCTTGCCTGATGCTAAGTGAAAAGCAATGGGACTAATGTCTTGGTGGAGGATAGTTCAAGACAGCCTAATGTAGATAGAAATGGTGGCATGGCTATTGATCCGTGAATATTGTGAGATCTACAGTGAAGACGAGCAGATGGGGCAGAAAGAAATGCAGACTGTCCGTATGAATTGAAAAACTGCACTAGGAAGATTAACGGTGGGGCCAAGACATGTGAAGGCTCGAGGGGTTGGGGTGGCTTCCTTTTGCTAAGTAGACTAAAGTGATTAAGGAAATTCCTAGCTATTTACAAGTAAAGAATGGGAAAGGTGAGATTAAAGTGATTAAGGAGAGGCTTGGAGATTTACAAGTAAACAAAGTAAACAAGTAAATCAAAAGGCAAATTACATACTCCCAACATACAGTTGCCCCTTTAGGGCAAGACCACACCCAGCTAAGCCTCCAATTTTTGAAAGGAAAATACTGAAAGCTTCTTCTACTCCAACAAATCTAGGGCAGAGAAAATTTGCAAACATGGTTAAAGTAGGAGAGAGTCCATCCTGAACTTGCAGCCAAACTTGGCAATTTCATTCACGTGGTACTGGTTTTAGAGGCATGAGGTTTGCAAGAGTGAAGGGGTTATCAGTTCTTCCTCTGTGGTTTCAGAGAGCCACAGAGGCCAGGCAGAGTGCAGCAGGGCTGTCCCTGAATAAAGAAGGCCCTGATAGGCCATTGCGTGAAGCTGTGAATGTGAAGCCTGGTTGGCAGCGGAGACCCCAAGAAGACATTCGAGATGCCAGAGCTGTGAGATATTTGCCAAGGAGAGTTGCATACAGGGAGTGGTACCAGCCTAAGAAAGAGATGTATGTTGCAAGCAAAGCTGGAAGAGCTGAGCCATCTAAGCCCTTTGGAAGTCAAGTCCCAGGAGTCGCACATGGAGCTACTGGACTTGGTGTTTGCCCTGCTGGTTTTCGGTCTTGTTTTGGTCCAGTATTTCCTCACTATGCCTCTGTTCCTCCCTTTTGGAATGGGAATGTGTATTCAGTTCCACTGTATGTTGGGAGTATGTAATTTGCCTTTTGATTTTACAGAAGCTTACAGTTAAGAGGTTGGCCTGTGTCTCAGAAGAGATTTTGGACAATAGACTTTTGAATAGAATTGAGACTGGTAAAGACTATGGGGTCTTTTAAGGTTGGAATAAATGCATTTTCCATTTTATATGGTCAGGAGCCTATGGGGGCCAGGGAATAGAATGTGGCAGTTTGAATGAGAGTGTCCCCCCCATAAGCTTTAAGTATTCAGACATTTTGTTTCCAGTTGGTAGCACTGTTCTTGGAGGTCTTAGAAGGTGTGGCCGTGCTGTCAGAAGTACGTTATTGGGGGCAGGCTTAGTGAGTTTAACAAGCCTTGTGGTCTCGAGTCTAGCTCTCTGCTTCCTGTGCTCATTGCAAGATATGACCCTCGGCTTGCTGCTCCAGCCCCGGCCACCATGCTTCCTGCCACAATGGACTCTGATTCCCTGGAACCATCAATCGTAAGCTAAAATAAACTCTTCCTTTTATAAGTTCCTTTGGTCATGGTGTTTTATCACAGCAACAGAAAAGTGACTAATATACTCCCCATGAGACATGTGAAAGAATGGTTAGGATCTTTGAGGGCCCTGCTATTTTTATAATTGTTGATGCAAAGAAAATCTTGACCATGAACTCCATAGGAATACCAATTAAAATAGGGCTGTGTGTGTGTGTGTGTATGTGTGTGATTCAAGAAAAGACTGATCATAAAAACTAATATTAATATTTGAGATCCTAGAGAGATGGTTCAGTAGTTAAAAACACTGGCTGTTCTTGCTGAGGACCAGGGTTTAGTTCCCAGCACCCACATTGTAACTAACATCCATCTATAATTCCAGTTCTAAGGGATCTGATGCCCTCTTCTGGCCTGCATGTGGTTCCCCTTCATACATGTGGGCAACACACTCATACACATAAAATACAAATACATAAAAGTTTAAAAAAATTTTTGTGTAAGACAGTTATAGCCAGGCACACTTCTAAGCATTTTACTTGTATCAATCTATTTCAGGTTTTTCAATCTCCACACAAATCTCTCTAATCCTATATTACTTGTGAAGCAATTGATACAGTTAGTTTCACAACTAGCATATAAAGGAAACTGCATTGAACAACTTCACTGCCAAGGCTTTTAACCAGCACTCTAGATTTGGCCAGGACAACACACCCCACTGCCACCACCACCACCACATCAACAACTACCATATATTAATGTCTGAAGCCTGGTAACCTATTAGCATATCAGGGTCCCTACATTCAAATGACAATTTGAGTGAGGAATGCTATGATTTTTCCATGAGCTCTTCCAATCTACTCTATCCTGCTCTAAGTTCATCCCTTTCTGTCCTAAGAAACTAAGAGGTTGGAAGAGGAGCAGAGTAAAGAATTCTCTCCCCTCTATTCTCTCAGTTGCTTCCTTTTACTGAAGGCCTCAGTGTAAGAGCCTTTCTTTTTATGCCAAACAGGACCATACAGCCCTGCTAAGGAGAAGGGGAACACAGTGTCTGATTTGAGGACACTGTGAGGAACCGACCTCTCAGCACAGAGGCCAGCTGGCTACTTCCTGTAGCCCAACCTGGGTGGTACTTCCAACTCAGGCCCTTCCAACTCAGACCCACACGACACATGTCCCACTCTTGGCCATGACTTCTCACCTGCCCAGAGACTGCTAAACCCTAGACAGGAATTTCAGGCTGATGGCTGATGACTTATCTTCAGCCTATGTCCACTCACAACACCAGCTACCCAGATTGGTGGTCTACAAGGGGACCTTTTTCCAACCCAGTGGCCACCCAAGTGAAATGCAGGCCTACCTTTGCCTGTATGTGTGCAATAGTTAATAAAAATAATGGCCGGGAATTCCATGATGACGTTACTATGAAATTCAAATTTACTCTTTGCTACAACCTGCTTTTATAAACCAAATGACGTCAGTTACCAGGACCAATCATAAGCCCCCCAACTCCGGGCCACTGCACACCATTGCCCCACCCAGTATCACTCAGCTAGGCCACGTTTTTGCTCCTCTTTGGGGCGGGGTCAGACCCTCAGCCCACATGATGCCCTGAGGTGTGCTAGCCGAAAGGTAGCCTGGGATTCAAACTGGATCTTCCTATACCTCAGGTGCTGTCAGATTCTTGTGAGCAGCGTTTGTGTTGTGGCTTCCTGCCTGGGGCTAGGTAATGCCTCATGTAGTTGTTGGTCCCCAACTTACTGCTGCCCCTGCCAATTCTCTTACATGCTTCTCACACTTGTGTGAGGTGTTTTGTGATGGTTAACATTGATTGGCAACCTCCAAAATCTAGAATCACCTAGGAAACCAACCCTTAGGTATGTGAGGGAGTTTCTAGATTGAATTAAACAAGGTGGAAGGACCCCCCTACATGTGGGTGACACCAGCCCATGAGCGAGGGTCTCAGAGTGAATACAAAGGAGAAGGCTAGCAGAGCACTCATCCCTCTCTGCTTCCTGACTGCAATACATTCCTACCACCACGCCTTCCCCACACGGTGGGCTGCATCCGCCAAAATAAACTCCTTTCTTTTTTTTTTTTTAATTTTTTTTATTTATTTCTGAATGTGTATGAATGTACTGTCTGCATGCAAGTCTGTGCACCCGTGTCATGCAACGCCGCGGAGTTCAGAAGAGGGTCTCGGATTCCCCTGGAACTGGATAAACTCCTTTCTTAAATTGCTTGTCAGATATTTGAGCCCAGCAATGTGAAAAGTAAATGTTACAATCTCTTTATAAAACCATTCTCATTAAGTTTCCTGCAGTACACGAGGATGCGGGTGTCGTTTGATGAAAAGACTTCTTGTAGCCCTCTGTCTTTTCAGTATAGAGATGTAGCAACAAGGATTTCAATTCATCTTCTCAAGGGCCATAAGAATCCATTCTCTCTCTCTTTCTCTCTCTCTCTCTCTCTCTCTCTCCTATATCTCTAGGATGTCAGAATCATTAAGAAATCTCTAGCCATAAGGTATATTATGAAGTATAATAGAAAGATTGGAACTGACAGGAACTTTATATTTTCTCAGCACTTACAAAGTAATGGGCATGGTGGTCTATGCTGAGATACAGCCATAATCATGATACGGTAGAGCTCCAGTAGTAAGCAGCTTACAAGTCAGTGGATAGATGGGCAGGGAGGTGGGGGAGGGGGGCATCAATAAACATAATAATCTGATAATTGCTATCAAGAAAGTAAATTAGAATAGTGATAGAGAAGGCAGTTGATAACTGACGGGATATTATTTTCAGTGGGATGATGAGCTGAAGTTTCTTTGAGGAAATGTCCTTTGAGTCAAACATAATGGGAGGGAGCTGGGGAAATGAAGAGCTGGAAAAGCAGAACATTCCATACCAAAGTCCAGGAGGAAAGGTTGGTTTGACAAGGGCTGAAAGAGGTAGGCAGAACAATAACATGTAAAGCTTCCTTTTTTATATATTTTACTTCTTTTAATTTTACTTTATGTGTATGAATGTATTACTTGCATGTGTGTAAGTGCACATGTGTCCTGCAATGTTTGCAGAGGTCAGAAGAGCATGTCATACTCCTGAAATTGGAGTTATATACATGGTTGTTAATCACCATGTGGGTTCTGGGAATTGAACCCAGGTCTGCTGCAAGAGTAGCCTGTGCTCTTAGCAGGTGAACTATCTCTCCAGCCCCCAGCTTTCTAATTCTTTAGAAACTGTTCATTCTTTGGCTTTAGACAAAATTCGAGATTCATTTACACCACTAATTTTAGTTAAAGCGAATGTGAAGAAATCTGGCAGGAAAAAGTTCAGCTAAGGGGGCAAGGAGCAGTGGTCCAGAGTCTGTTATGCTCCAGAACCAATAATGAGGATTTATGAGATTAACATCAACGGTTTTCTCTAGGAATATTACCCCAGGGCCCTTGGAGCTTCAGCTGGGGCTCTGATCATTTAGGAAACAGAGTGCCCTACAACTCATGTTTCCCAAATAACTTTTCTTCACATTTTAATCTAATACAGGTGGGGCTTCAAACTTAAGACCAAATTCATTCTTAGTGGCTAGGAAAAGCTCAACTGGTAAAGTGCTTGCCAAGCCAGCCTGAGGACCTGAGCTCAATCCCCAGCATCCACATCCAAAAACAGAAATAAATTATTAAAAAGGCCAGGTGAGGCAGCCCAGCTTGTAATACCAGGGCTGGTAAGGTGCAGAGACGATGACCCCTAGGCTCACTGGCCAGCCAGTCCAGCTGAATCAAGCCCCAGGTTTAGTGAGAAACTGGTTTCAAAAATAAAAGTAGAGAGTGGTACAGAAAGATACCCTGTAGTGACCACTAGCCTTCACACTCACGTGCACCTGTGTTATCACTTGCACACACATATGCCAATGCACACATGCACACAAATTCATTCTGAGAGATTACTTTTTTTGTGTTTGGGCCTACATACAAATTGGCAATTCCTTTCTAATTTGATACTTCAGATGTGAACTCACTTCTCCTTACTCAAATTTAGCATCCAAGACACAGAAATGCAGAGTAACCTACATAGTGACAGAAAGAGGAAGGCTTTCTGACAGAAATTATAGTTCAAATAACTAAGGATGTTGTTAAACCTGAAAATCAGGACCGAATTCTGATGAGCTAGGAAGGGAAAGGGAAAGCCAAATAGTGGAAGTGTGCACTGGTTGAAGGTTCCCGTGGGAACTCTGCTACCTGAACTGACTTGTTCATTTGTTGACATCTTTAGGGGTTGGGAGGACTTGTCCCATGATCAATGTAAGCCGCCGTGGGGAATGAACAAACTGGAGTGATGGAGTACCTGTGAGAGGTTGGGAGTGTTTTATTTCTCAAGGGCTTTCTCCAAACCACGTAGAGATAGAGTCCACCTATCTCTGCAAACACACTAGCTGCGCTGGAGAGTGTGAATTAATTCCTGGGTCTTCAGCGTCCCTCCTGTTTCTGAGGCTTTCTGATAGGAATAGTCATCATCCTCTGCCATTTAGTTTACTTCCATTTCTTATTTGCACATTTGCTTTCTCTATTTCTGTTTATCACCAAAGAGCAACATCATAGTGCTAAAAACAAACAAAAGGTGCACAAGTTCGTGAAACTGCTGTTGTAGGGGATGTGGGTTTAGTTCCTTATAAAGGGTACGTTCAAACTTCCTGAAACAAATCTTCCCAGTTAATTTTGGGCCCAAATATTCTTCGGCTGTACATGGTAGTCCGATCCTGATCCTACTGCCCCCACCAAAAGTGCCAGAGGTTTTCTCTGTCTCACTGGCACTTTTATGTGCCACCTATCAGGTTCCTTGAGGCCCATTTGCCTGGGCCTGGGCCTGTGCAGTGATTCATATCTGCAGCTCGGCTGAGGATGAGATAGAGTAGCCTCTGGCAGATGCGGTTATTAATGACCAATCCATCACGCACGCACTTCACCCGCACTCTGAGATGTGGCTATATCTCCCAGCTCTCCATACTTCCTTTCTCATTCACTTTTACTTTTTCTCATCACATCTTTTAATTGATCTACTCAAGATTCCTTTCAGGCTTCCTCACCTAACATTTGTAGGTGATCTAACCCATGCGTTTGGCTGTCTATGCAGCTTAGTAGATGTGATGAACCTATATTTCACTGCCTCTATATGTCCCTAGAAGGAAGGAGGAAGGAATGCAAACTGTATTTTGATTTAAAACTCATTCAAATGAATTGATTATTGAAATCTTATTTGAAGGCACAAAGGCCTTCATAAGGTTTGAATTACTTTATTGAAAATTATTCCTAAATTTAATTCCTTTCTTCATCAATGAAGTAAACCTAACATAAGAATGAAAAAAAAAGATGTCAGTTTGATGAAGTTGGGGAGATAGCTCAGTGGATAAACCACCTGCTGAACAAGCAGGAGGTCCTGAGTTTGGATCCCAACACCCATGTAAAAGCTGAACATAGTGGCACATGCCTACAAACCCAGCTCTGATGGTGAGAGACAGATAGACCCCGGAGCTTGCTGTTCAGCCAGTCTAGAGCTTATCCAAAACATGAAGTTCAAAATTCAGTGAGAGACCTTGTCTCAAAAAAGATGAGGCAGCAGGCTGGGGAGATGGCTCAGTGGGCCAGCTACTTGGCAGGCAACCCTGGGACCTGAGTTTGGATCCATGGAGCACAGGTAAAAAGCCAAGTACAGCCAGGTGTTGTGGCACACGCCTTTAGTCCTAGCACTTGGGAGGCAGAGGCAGGTGGATCTTTGTGAGTTCAAGGCCAGCCTGGTCTACAGAGTAAGTTCCAGGCTAGCCAGGGCTACAGGGAGACCCCGTCTCGAAAAAACCAAAAAAATAAAATAAAAAAATAAAAATAAAAAGCCAAGTACAGCAGTACTCACCTATAATCCCAGAATGCATAGGGCCAAGGGACGAGGTGGAGACAGGAGAACCATCTGGAAGCTGGAGGCCAGCTAGCCTAGTAAGCAGCACAGTGATAGAAACAGTAAGAGACACTCTCCCTCAAATAAGTCATAAATTGAAAGCCAACTCCTGAAAGCTGTTCTCTGATTACACACACACATCTTGGCATGTGTGCACCAGCACGTGCACAAACACACACAAACACACTGTAATGGTGAATAAAAGAAGATACGCAAAATAGGCCCCTAGCCTCTACATGTTCATACACACACACACACACACACACACACACATACACACACACACTTATACACAAATGTCAGTTGGAATAATTGTGAATTATCTATCATCTACCTAATACTCCTTCTTTCTTTCTTTCTTTCTTTCTTTCTTTCTTTCTTTCTTTCTTTCTTTCTTTCTTTCTTTCTTTCTTTCTTTCTTTCTTGACAGGGTCTCACTATGTAGCCCTGCCTTCCTGGAACTACCTATGTAGACTAGGCTGCACTCAAACTCACAGAAATCCTCCTGCCTCTGCCTCCAGAGTGCTGAGATTAAAGGCACGTACCACCACTCTTAGCTAATCTGAGTTATTTTTTATCAAAATAGTTTGTTAGCAGAATAAATGGGTATCAAAGGTGAAATAAAAAAATAAAACCCACCAGTTGTGGTGGTGCACACTGGTAGGATACACTGAGGACGCAGAAGCTGGAGGATCTGCAGGCTGAGGTCAGCTGGGACTACACATTTTAAGCCGGGCATGGTGGCAGACACCTTTGATCCCAGCACTTGGGAGGCAGAGGCAGGCAGATCTCTGTGAATTCAAGGCCAGCCTGGTCTACATAGGGAATTCCAGGCCAGCTGGAGCTATAGGGAGACAGGTCTCAAAAAGACCAAAAACTAAATAATAAATTAATTGATTTATTAATTAAAAACCAAATTGGGTTTCATAACAAGAAACATCGTTCTTTTCTTTCTTTACTTATTTATTTAATTATGTTTTATTAAGCTGGATTTTTAGAAGTGGGGTTTATTTCTGTATTATTTTCTGTATTATTCTCTGTATGTGACCCATTATGGAACTCTGTAATAGTCTCTCTTTGTTCAAAAGAAGCTTCTTTGATGAGTGGTGACTGCATATTTGTCTGTAAATATAAGGATCCATCCTTAGCAAATAGTAAGAAATTACATATATCTAGGGATATGAGAGTCTTGGGGTTTTCTCTAAGATCTGTGACCGCTCCAGCCATGTGTGTTTGGCTGTGTTTACAGTACCACACATGAGTTCGTTCCCCCTGAGTGGACCTTAAGTCCAATTAGGTAGCTGTTGATTACCCTCAACTAAATGTGCCATCATTGCATCAATATTATTTCCTGTGCCAGGGATTGCAGTGGCCATTAGACCTTAAATCTGGGGTTGGACTGTTGATTGGATTTCTCCCTTAGCAGGTTGCATAGTGGTCTCTACGAGCGGTAGTCTTCAGGCAGGTGTCTTGTGGTCAGTTCCAGCTCCAATGCTCCAAATCCTGTGTCTGAGGTAAGTCCCCCAGTGACAGGGTCTTACATTCGAATTCTGGGAGAACATCAAGTGCTGTGTCAATAGCCTATGTAATAATGGGAGTCCTCTGGATTACTCTAGCCAACAATGCAAAGGAAGATTTCTCCCACCTGGTACTGTGTTTTTTATTATATAGCCTTCAACTATACTATGCACATGCATTCAAATTCAGATATTATATTATATTTTTCAGTAGGGTTTTTTTTATTTTATTTATTCTTTATGTGTATGAGTGTACTGTCTGCATGTAGGTTGGTGCACCCGTGTCCTGCAATGCCGTGGAGGTCAGAAGAGGGCATGGGATTCACCTGGAACTGGAGTTAAAGACGGCTTTCAGCTGCCTTGTAGGGGTTGGGGATCGAACCTGGGTCCTCTGCAAAAGCGGTCAGTGCTCTTAACCCCTAGGCCATCTCTCCAGCCCCTTCAGTAGGTTTTTGAACTAATACATTTCCCTCTGTTTTTTCACACCAGCTAAACATTATTATTAATCTCTTCTCTCTCTCCCTGTCTAAACTTCTCCCTCTCTCCCCAGTTAAAGCACCCCTATTTCCTCTTGATATAATACCAGTCTCATATGATCCCCCCATCTCTTGAGCTCCTTCTTCACTTTGCCTTCACAGTCCTTTGTATAGCCCTCCCCCTTCATCTGTATAGCACCAGAGAGGACATCAATATCATTTCCAATAGTCACTAGATGCAAACATAACAAGCCTGATTAACTTAGTTTATTTTCTTTCTCTTTCTTTTTCTTTCTCCAAGCTAAACATTTCAAAAGCAAAGTGATTTAAATGAACAAATGGAATATTTCTCTGATATTACCAGACAAGCAGGAAATTTAATAATATAAGCCCATATCCATTTTAAAGAGATATCAAGTAGGTGAATATTGTGCAGTTGTAGAACACTGCTTTCACTCACGGTAACTTTAGAACATGGACCAAAAAGAACCAACAAAAGTCAATTCCATTATCTGAAGAGGGCCACTGAGAATAGAGAATTCAGCCAAGAACAGTAATAGAAAAAGCTTTTGAGAACCCATAAGATGTTGGCTGTCACATGGGAAAGTATCTCCAAGTCCCATGCAGTTTTGTGATCTGAAGAAGAAGCAACAAAAAGATTGTTGCTTTCAAATGATCAGTCTCCTTTTAAAAAAGCAGTTTAGAGAACTGTCATGTCAGGAAGATGAGGACAAGAGTGTATTAATGCAAGAAGCAAAAACCACAAATATAAGGTCAGCATAGTGGTGCACGTGTTTAATCCTAGCACTCAGGAGGCAGAGGCAGAGGCAGATGGACCTCTGTGAGTTCAAAGCCAGCATTGTCTACATAGTGAGTTGCAGGTCACCCATGGTTACATTGTGAGACCCTGTCTCAAAAAATTAAACAGACAAACAAATAAACAAAAAAAATCCTACAGATATCTTAGTTACTTTTCTTTAAAACTTTGCTTTGTTTTTTGAAACCCTGTCTCCCTCTACCCCTATCTAGGCTGGAACACATTACATAGATCAGGCTGGCTTTCATCTCACAGAGATCCACCTATCTCTGCCTTCCCTGGGTTTAAGACATGCACCACCATGCCTGGCTTTAGTTACTTTCTTTTTTAAAAAAATATTTCATTTTTTGTTTTTATATTTTATGTGCATGTGTAGGACTGGATAAATCCAATATAGCTGAATATAAAAGAGCTGGCTCTTTACCCCAATAACCTAGAAGGCTGTCAGGAGATGGAACACACTCCATTATGGCTGAGTATAAGAGAGCTGGCTCCTGGGGCCTGGAGAGATGGCCTAGCAGTTAAGACTGCTGACTGCTCTTGCAGAGGACCTGGGTTCGATCCCCAGCACCCACATGGTGGCTGAGAACCATCTTTAACTCCAGTTCCAGGGGAATCCGACACTCTCTTCTGACCTCCATGGCATTGCACAACACGGGTGCACAAACCTACATGCAAACAGTACACTCATACACATAAAAAATAATAAATAAAAAAAAAGAGAGAGCTGGCTTCTTACCCCAATAACCGAGAAGGCCGTTGGGAGATGGGAGACACATATCGAACATCAGGCACTTGCAGCCCACCCCACCCTCCCCAGGAGAGTGTAGCTTGAAGTGTAGCATTCTTAAGCTTATCCCTCCTGAGGCATGTCTACTCTGTCTTCAGGAGGCAAATGGTGCAAGCCATAAGCTTATCTTGGGGGGCAGGGTGCGCTATGGTATTCTTGCCATAAAACTTAGCCATCGTAGAGCCCACCTAGGCTTTCGCTCTGTTCCACCCACCTACTGGTCAAAGGAGCAACCAAAACTCCATATAAGTGCTTAAAACTCCTGCAATGAGTTTGTTCACTGAGACTACTCCTGGGTCTTTCTTCAGATCCGTTCGGCTTCACTCACTACCACCAAAGACGTCTCTACTCTCCCCCTGTTCCCACCTAAGGCCCGGGAGGCCACTCTACCACCCAGCGTGGCTTCCACACTAAAGGCCAAGAGGCTGGTGACCAGAGAGGTCAGGAACTTCCTGGCATGGAGGAAGCCAACACGCATGAGTGTTTTGCCTGCATGTTTGCAAGTGCACCACATGTGTGCAATGTCCACAGAGTATAGAAGAGGGTGTTGGATCCCCTGGACTAGGGGTACAGATGGTTGTTAACCACCATGTGAGTGCTGGGAATTAAAGTCTGGTCCTCTGGAAGAGCAACAAATGTTGTTAATCAATGACCCACCTCTCCAGCCCCTAGTTACTTTCTTAAAGTACCTTACTTGGTCATCAATAGCTGCCACAAACACCATTTTGAACAGAAACATAAAACTTTATAGGTTATATTGACAGGAATTTGAAAAATGAGAAAAAAGTATTCTAGGCCATTTAAACACCGTTTTACCACTAGCATTTTGTTTATACCAAAGTAGAACAAAACTGCAGGAGTTCAGAGATAAACATTACCCTGAAGCAGATTTGCTGCAAAAATGACTTTACGAAAGGGATAAAATCTATTCTCAAAGAGATTTTTTAAAAAAGAACAGGAACAGGATATCTATTAAGTAAGATAAGTAAGTCCAAGGTAAAATAAAAACAAAACGAAACCCACAGTGGAGCAAACAAAATCTCTGTTGGAAGCAGCTAAGAGCTGGTTATTTTGAGAAGAAGCTGAAGGGTGTAGTGAAGAGTGTGCAATTGAGTATGAAATGCTTGGATTAAAATTGGCCTGGTTGCTTATTCCTTATATGACCCTGAGAAAAATCACACAACCACTCTGTTTCTTCCCAAGTCAGATGAACTGGTGAGATGCATCCCATTGCGCAGTCCTGGAGTGTCTAAAGCAGACGGTGTCATGGAATCTAGTTACACAGTCAGGTGAAGTCCTACTGTGAAGAGAGGAACCTGCCAGTGCTCATCTCATTACCACAAAGTAATCCTATCAGACAGGATCATTGTATGTACCTTAAACCATAAAAATGCAGATTTCATAAACGCTGACCCAATACAAAAAAGACAAAAGCAGCAACCATATCCTGACCACTGAAGAAGAAATAGAAATATTTTAGATTTTGGGGAGCATGATCAAGAAGAAAAGTGCAGACATTGTATGACCGTATTTCCCAAAGCACACAGACAAGGGCGTGTGAGCATCACTGGGGTGACTAATCTTGTCAGGGTTTACAGTCACCATGGAAACAAACTTCCAGGTAAATATTTAAGGGATTTTTCTAGACTAGATTGAGGTGGGAAGACTCACCCTAAATGTGGAACAACCCATTCCACGGTTGGGATCCCTGACCGAATGAAAAAGGAAAGAGCTGAGCACCAGCATCCGTCACCCTGCTTCCCGACGATGTGACCAGCTGCCTCATGTTTCTTTATGCAGGGATACCCCTGACGTACTCTGCCTGGCCTGATGGCCTCTCTGAAAACCTTGGAGGAAGAACTGATGACACCCTCACTCTTGTGTCTTTCTTTTTATTTTTCAACTGAATTGAGTCTTTTTTTATTTTTCCTTTATTTGTCTATTTTTTTAGGGATTCTACAATACAAGAGCACAGTTGTTTTCAGATCACATTGACATTGCTCACTTTGCCATCCAATTAGGTAATTGGTGTTACCATCCACAGATGAGGGATACCATTCATCGTTTGTTTTTCTGGGACTGTGTTACTTCACTTAACATAATATCTTCTAGTTCCAGCCATTTACCTGCAAAGTTCATGATGTCATCTTTCTTTACCACTGCATAGAACTCCATTGTGTAGATGTATCACATTTTCTCTATCCTCTCATCAGTTGAGGGGCATTTGGGTTTGTTCTAGCTCCTTGCTATCATGAAGAGAGCTGCAATAAACATGGCTGTGCATGTATCTCTGAGGTAAGATGAGTCTTGTGGGTACATGCCCAGGAGTGGTATGGCTGGGTCAGGTGGCAAGTTCATTCCAAGTCTTCCAAGGGTTCTCCACACTGCTTTCCATTGATTCCCAAATCAATCCTTGATTGTTTCTTTTGATGTACAGAAACTTTTGAGTTTAATGAGGTCAAATTTGTCAATTGTCGACCTTAATTCCTGCACAGCTGCTGTCTGATTTAGGAAGTCTTTTCCTATGCCTATGTCTTGTTGTCTGCTGCCAGCTTTTTCTTCTATCGCCTTCAGAGTTTGGGGTTTCATGTTGAGGTCTTTAATCCATCTGGAGTTGACTTTTGTACAGGATGAGAGGTAGGGGTTTAATTTCATTCTCCTACAAGTGGTGATCCAGTTTTGCCAACACCACTTGCTGAAGATGCTGTCTTTCCTCCATTGTGTCTTCTTGGCCCCCTCATCAAATATGAGGTGGCTGAAATTGTATGTGTTCAAGTTTGGATCTTCGGTTTTGTTCCATTGGTCAACAGGTCTGTTTTTGTGCCAGTACCAAGCTGTTTTTATGACTATAGCCCTGTAGTATAGTTTGAAGTCTGGTATACAGATGCCCCTGTATTGCTCTTTTCACTCAGAGTCGTTTTGGCTTTTTCAGGGTCTTTTGTTTTTCCAAATGAAATTAAGGACTTTTTTCTCCAAGCCTGTGAAGAAATTCTTGGGAATTTTAATTGGAATTGCATTGAATCTATACAAGAGTTTGGGTACAATGGACGTTTTTTTACTATATTAATTGTCCCAATCCATGAAGCATGGAAGGTTTTTTTTCCATCTTCTGTTTTCCTCTTCAATTTCCTTCTTCAGGGGTTTAAAAGTTTTGTTGGTAACATCTTTGGGTGTCTTTGGTTAGGTTTGGTTTCTAGGTTATTTTACCTGGTTTTGAGGCTATTGTGGTGGGAAGGTCTCCTTGAATTTCCTTCCTCAGTTGCTTGTGGTTGGTGTAAGAAGGCTACTGGATTTTTCTAGTTCCATTTTGATCCTGCCACTTTACTGAAGTACTTAATCATTTCCAAGAGTTTTCTGTGGCAGTTTTTAGCATCCCTTAGGTAAACGTCTATATCATTAGCAAAAGGGATAGCTTGACTTTCTCTTTGCTGATTAGTACTCCTTTTAATTTCCGTGCTTCCTTATTGCCCTAGCAAGTGTTCAAGCACTATGTGAAGAGGAGTGGTGAACAGGGGCAAGCCTTGCTGAGTTCCTACCTTTAAAGGGAATGGCTTCGGCGATTTCCCTTTTATGATGATATTGGCTGTGGATTCCTGTATTGGGCTTGATTACATTGAGGAATGATCCCTCCAATGCCAATTCCTTCTCAGGACTTTAAGCATGAAGGAAGCTGGATTTTTGTCACTCTTTTTCCAACGTCCATTTGAGCGTGTTGTGGTTTTTTGTCTTTCAGTCCATTTATATGCTTGATGTTATTCATAGATTTTCATATGTTGACCAGCCCTGCATCTCTGGTATGAATCCAACTGGTCATGATGGATGATCTCTTTATGTGGGTTTGTATGTGATTTGCCAGTACCTGTTTAGAAATTTTGGCATCTGTGTTCATTAGATGAGCTGGGTCTATAATTTCTCCTTTTTTGGTTGTATCTTTGCCTGGTTTTGGTAATAGAGTGATGCTGCTTCATAGAAGGAATTTGGGAGAATTCCCTCGTTTGTATCCTTCTAAACAATTTGAGTAACAATGGTTGTAAGTCCTTTTTGAATGTTTATAGAATTCTGCTATGAAACATCTGGCCTGGGCTTTTTTTAGTTGGGAGGCTTCTTACTAAATCCTCTATTTCTTTCATATGTTATGGTCTGTTTAGCGTTGATGATCTCTTCTTGGTTGGGCTTGGTGATTCCCAGGATTTCAGATACATCCATTTCTTCTAGGTTTTCAAACTAGTAGATATAGGTTTTTGAAGTATTCCCATATGATTTTCTAGATCTTTTTCATTGTCTGTTATATTTCCTTTTCATCAGGATTGTATTGATTTTGAGTTGTTCCTTCTTTCTTGTGGTTAACTGGGATAGAGGTCTGTCTATCTTGTTTATTTGTCAAAGAAATAACTTTTGGATTCATTGATTTTTTTTTTTTTTGTATGTTTTACTTTGTTTCTATTTCATGAGTTTGCTCTATTTTGTTATTTCTTCCTGTCTGTTTGTGTTTAGGGTTCATCTGTTTTGTCTCTCAAGTGTTTTAGCTGCAGTGTTAGTCATTCACTTGTGCTCTTTCTGTTTTTCTAATGTAGGCACCCAGGGCTATAAATTTACCTCTTAGGACTACTTTTAAAGTATCCCATAAGTTTTGTTGTGTTGTATTATCATTGTCATTCAGTTCCAGGAATGATTTTATTTCTTTCTTCATCTCTTCCTTGACCCATTCATTATTCAAAAGTGTGTTGTTTAGTCTCCATGTGTTCTTATAGACAGTGGGGCTTATCCTGGTGTTGATGTTGAGCTTTATTGCACTGTGGTCTGATAGAATGCATGAAATTATTTCAACCTTTTTGTATTTGTGGAGGTTTCTTCTGTGTCCCAGTATGTGTTCAATTTTGGAGAATGTCCCATGGGGTGCTGAGTAGAAAGTGTATTCTCTGGTATTAGGGTGAAATATTCAGTGGATGTTTGTGAGGTCCATTTGGTGTATCATATCGTTCAATTCAGATGTCTCTCTGTTTATTCTTTGTCCTGTTGACCTGTCCAGAGGGCTCAGTGGGGTATTGAAGTCCCCTACTATGAGTGTACTGGGGTTAATCTGTGCCTTGTGGTCCTGGAGAATTGTCTTTATAAAGTTTGGTGCATATATATATTCATAATTGTGAAATCTTCATGGTGAATTGTTCCTTTGATAAAAATGTAATGGCCTTCTTTGTCTCTTCTGATTTCTTTTACTTTGAATTCTATTTTGTCTGATAATAAAATAGAAACACCTGCTTTCTTTTTGGTGCCATTTGCTTGGAATATTTTTTTCCATCCTTTCACCTTAAGGTGGTGCCTATCCTTGAAGGTAAGATGCATTTCTTGTAGACAGCATATAGATGGGTTCTGTTTCCTAATCTAATCTCCCAGTCTATGTCTTTTGATTGGGGAGTTAAGTCCATTAATATTTAACATTATAATTGAGAGATGTGTGTTGCTTCCTTTCAGTTTATTATCCATTTGCATTTTTGGTCCAGGTTTCTACTTATACAGTTATGCTTTTATTAATTTCTCTTTCTAGGTGACTGGGGATAGTTGCTCCTTTCTTCTGTCCTTTGAATTGCTTCAAGTATTCTCTGAAGGGTTGGTTTTCTGGACATGTATTCTTTTACCTCATTTTTGTCATGGAAGATTTTTCTCTCTCCTTCAACTATAATCAACATTTTTGCTGGGTATAGTAACCTGGGTTGGCATCTATGGTCCTTTAACACTGGGAATGTTTTGCTTCATGTTCTTCTTGCTTTCATAGTTTGCACTGAGAAGTCAGTTGTAATTCTGGTAGGTTTCCCCTTATATGTAACTTGTTGTTTTTCTCTTGTGGCTTTCAGAATTTTGTCTTTGTTTTGAGTGTCTCGCATTTTAACTATGATATGATGTGGAGAGTTTCTTTTCTGATCTTGTCTGTTTAGAGTTCTATGTGCTTCTTTTATTTGTATTGGTTTGTGTTTTTTTAGTTTGGGGTAATTTTCATCTATTATTCTGTTGAAGATCTGATCAATACCATTCTCTTGGGATTCTTCTTCTTCTATTCCTATGATGTGGAGGTTTGATCTTTTCATAGTGTCCCACAGTTCCTGGTTGCTCCACTTTTGTGCATTTTTAAATTTTTTGTAATCTTTACTTGAGGTTTTTAGTTGTTCTGTGTTATCTTCCAGGTCTGATATTCTTTGTTCTGCTTCCTTCATTCTTCTTCTGAGGCTTTTTCCATTCCTTTCCTCTTGATTGGATGAGTGTTTGGTTTCCTTTTTCATTTCATCTTCTGATTTCTTTAATATTTCCACTTCCTTTTGGAGCTTCTCAATCTCTTCCTGTATCTCTTGTCTTTGCTGGTTGGTTTCCTTACCTTTTTCAACATGGGATCTTTTCAGTGTTTCCACTTCCTTCTGGAGTTTGTCATTCTCTCTCTCTAGGTCCTTCTTGAGTTTTTCATCCTCTCTCCTAAGTTCTCTGACTTGTTCTTTATATTTTTTTATATTTTGAGTATGTCCACAATTGTAATTCTATTTTTATTTTATTTTATTTTATTTATTTCTGTGTGCGTATGAGTGTACTGTCTGCATGCAAGTTTGTGCACCCATGTCGTGCAATGCCGCGGAGGTCAGAAGAGGGTGTCGGATTCCCCTGGAACTGGAGTTCTCCTGGAATTGGAGTTTCAGACGGTTCTCAGCCGCCATGTGGATGCTGGGGATCAAACCTGGGTCCTCTGTAAGAGCGGTCAGCGCTCTTAACCACTAGGCCATCTCTCGCATTCTAAAATCTGTGTCCTGGGCCATCCCCAGGAAGATCCCACTGTAGGAGTCTTCCACAAGGTCAGTAGAGCTTGGTGTGGAATTATCCTGCACCTTTCCCTTGTTTCTTCTTCGTGTCCCTGGCATGTGAGTTTCTCTTTGCCTGTATTCCAATTTGAATCCCAAATGTCTCTTCATTGTGTTGAAGACTTGCTTGCTTGCCTCCTTCAGGTGCCTTCCTTGTTTGATTGATTGATTTGTTTTTCTTCTTTTCTCCTTGCTTATGGAAGGTTGACTTGTCTAAATTTTAGGATTTTCTATTGGAAGTCTAATTCAGTCTTCCCTTTCTTCTTTGAAGTTTCTCCAAAGAATCCACTTGGACACTCCTTTGGCAATCCCAGTTGGTGGGGGTTGGGGGGACAATAGGACACAGGAAACTTCGTGTTTAGCCCTGTGCTTCAGGTGGTCTTGGGAAATCCCTGATCTCAAGTCTCATAGTGGCAACAGGGCCACCTTTTATACCAGCTAGGAGAACAACTCTGCCCCCACAGCGACATAAGCCAATTAAGCCAAAAACGATTGAATCAAACCAAACAATATCCCTGGATGAAGCACCCAGCTCCCACCTGTGCTTCAGGTGGTCTTGGGAAATCCCCCTCTCCTCTTGTATCTTTCATACCTCTAAAGTCAGCAGCATGTGAATGACCTTGCCGAGTTTGGCTCCAAATTTGGGATGGACCCAGGCCTGTTTCAATCACATTCAGAGCTTTTCTCTGCCTTGAACTTCTTGGAGTAGAAAACCCTTGCAGCATTTTCCCTTCAAAAGTTGCCAGGCATGGTGGTGCATGCCTTTAATCCTGGCACTCAGGAGGCAGAGGCAGGTGGATCTTTGTGAGTTCAAGGCCAGCCTGGTCTACAGAGTGAGTTCCAGGACAGCTGGGGCTACAGGAGAGCCTGTCTTGAAAAGACCAAAGAAAAAATAAAAGTTGGAGGCTTAGCTTGGTGTGGTCTTGCCCTGAAGATACTTTTTCCATTGTTTACTTGTAAATCTCTAGATCTATATAATGTTCACCATTAATAGCCAAATCACCATTTCAAGGTTAGACTGTCTTGAAATATCCCCCACCAAGAAATTAGTCCATTGCTTTTCAGCTTGAGGCAAGCAATTGGGATGTGGGCAGACTGCACCCAAACTCTGCCAGATAGCCCAATTGCTGCTTAAGTCCTTATTTTCCTCTGGAACTACATTTTTCTTAGCACTGCTTTCTTCCAGGCTCCTACTAGAAAGGCCAATTAAATTCCACTTAGAGCAGTCAACCACTTTTCCAAACTTCCAGTTTTCCACATTTCTCCAAACACCCACATGGTCAGGTTGTTCTCTGGTACCGATTACTGTATTAGTCATTTTTCTATTGCCATGATAGAACAACACTAACAAGGGCACTTATGAAAGGAAGAGTTTATTTGAGCATATGGTTGAAATAGAGTCCATCATGATGTGGAGGTATTGCAGCAGGAGCAGAAATCAGAGCCTCACATTGCAGATACAGGAAGTAGAGAGCTGCTGGAGATTGGTAAGGTTGTTGGTTGTTGTTTTTTTAACTCTCTAAGCCCACAACTGGTGGGTGATGTGCTTCCTCCAGTATGGCCATATCCTCTAAGATCTCCCAAATGGTACCACCAACTGGGGACAACATGTTCAAATACTTGGAGCCTATGGGGGACATTCTCATTCAATCCACCACACAACACCTGCTGTTTCTTAGTGCCATTTGCTTGGACTGTTTTCTTTTCCATCCTTTCACATGAAGGTAGCTCCTGTCCTTGAAGGTGTAATGAATTCCTGTAGATAACAAAATGCTGGATTTTGTTTCTTAACCCATTCAATTAGACTAGTCTTTTGACTGGGGAATTGAGACCATTGATTTTTAAGTTATTATTGAAAGACGTTCTTAACTGTTATTTTATTTTTAATTTTTTTTATTTTACTTGTTTTTTATGTGTATGAATGTACTGTTTGCATGCAGGTCTGTGCACCCATGTTGTACAATGCATGCAGGTCTGTGGACCCATTTTGTACAATGCCACAGAGGTCAGAAGAGGGTGTCGGATTCCCCTGGAACTTGAGTTAAAGACAGCTTTCAACTGCCATGTGGGTGCTGGGGATCGAACCCGGGTCCTCTGCAAGAGCAGTCAGCACTCTTAACCACTAGGCCATCTCTCCAGCCCCCTTACTGTTATTTTAAATTCTGTTCGTGTTTTGGGTACTATTTTGTGTTTTCATAACTTTATCTTTATTTTTTTTCTCTCTGTAGCCTCTTTGATATAGTTATTTCTTTCTTCAGTTATTGCTCTGAATATTCTATATAGAGCTGGTTTGAATTCTTTCATCTTATTTGTATCATGGAAAATTTTTCTTTTCCCTTTGAATATGATAGACAATTTTGCTTGGTAAATTATTCTGGGTTGGCATCTGTGTTAATTTAGAACTTGGAATACTTTGCTCCAGGCCCTTCTGGCATTTTTACTTTACATTGAAAAGTCAGCTCTGATTCTGATGGGTTTTCCTTTATATGTGACTTGTTTTTCTCTTGAAGATTTCAGCATTCTCTCTGTTCTGAACATTTAGTGTTTTTACTATGATATTCCATGAGGAGCTTCTGTTCTGGTCCTGTCCATTTGCCGTTCTCATGTTTCTTGTGTATGGGTATGTCTTTCCTTAATTTGGGAAAATTTTCTTCTGTAATCCTGTTGAAGATCTGGTCAGTGCCTTTTACCTGAGATTCTCCTATGATGCATAAATTGGTCTTTTCATGTTGTCCCAAATTTCTGTATTCTTTCTTTGAACAGTTCAGTTCTTCAACTTTATTTTCTGGTCTTGATATTCTGTTTTTGTTTTCCATTCCATTCATTCTATTGATGAAGCTTTTTTCTGTCATTTCAAACTGGTATATTGAATTTTTCAATTTCATCTTCATTTAAGCCTGAGTTTCCTTCAATATTTCTAACTCTCTTATGAAACAACTTTTCAAATCCTTAATTATCTTTGTCATTTCATTCATCTGTATATTTGTAATATTTTTGATTTTCAGTCAAGACTTTATACCTATCTTCTTTGAATTTCTTATTTATTTGTATGTTCTTTAGATTCATTGGATTCTTTGATTATATTTGTGATTGTTCTTTTAAATTCTGTGTCCTGGGGTTCCTTCAGGTAGTTATCATTGTTGAACACGTCTATATGTTTGGGGAGGTTTTGCGGGACATTATTTTCATTGCTTCTTCTTCTTCTTCTTCTTCTTCTTCTTCTTCTTCTTCTTCTTCTCCTTCTCCTTCTCCTTCTCCTTCTCCTTCTCCTTCTCCTTCTCCTTCTCCTTCTTCTTCTTCTTCTTCTTCTTCTTCTTCTTCTTTTCCTCCTGCTGTGGTCTGTACATATAGATCTCTTTTATTGCTTATGTGTCTGGTATAAAACTCTGGTCTGCATTTGTTGAGTTAAAGTTTGATTCTGTTTAAATTGTTTGATGTACTTTTGTTGCTTTGTGATCAGGTGTATGAGTTAATGTCAACTTGACACACCTGGGGTGAGGGAGCCTCAATTAGGGAATTTGCTCCATTGGACTGGCCTGTGGCCAAGTCTGTGGAGTGTTGTCTTGATTGCTGAGTTATGTGGGAGGGTCCAGCCCACTCTGGGTGGTGTCACCCAGAGCAGGTTGTTATGTACAGTATAAGAAAGCAGGCTGGGCATGGGCCAGGGAGCAAGCCAGTAAGCAGCATTCCTCCAGGGCCTGTGCTTCAGCTCCTGCCTCCAGGTTCCTGCCCTGAGTTCCTATGGTGGTCTCCCTCAGTGATGAACTGTGACCCAGGAGATATGAGCCAAATAAACCCTTTCTTCCCCAAGTTGGAATTGGTCAGAGTGTTTTGTCACAGCAGTTGAAAGGAAACTAGAACACTTAGTCTGGGCTTCAGGTTCTCTCTTTGATTTTTTTATTGGGGGGGACCTGATGCACCCAGGCAAAATGGTCATGAGCTCTCCAGGAGAACGAGGGAACCTAGACTAAAGTCAAGGTGATGGTTGCTTTCTGGGCCAGTTCTAAGTGTCAGAGGGCTTCTGTAGCCAAGCAACAGGAGCTGTTCTTTAAGCAGGGGATGGTGACTTGGCACAATGGGTTTTGGCTATCTCTCCCAGCTAGTCAGGCACTCTCCATGGGCCTCAGTGGATCAGGGCCAAGGTATGCCCATTTGTTAGGACCATAATTAGCATATGAAATTTGTGTGAATTAGGGGTCATTAGGATTAAACTAATAGCAGATAATGTGTGAAATGCTGTAACCTTAAGAAAATAGAAATGTTAAACTTAGCTCAGCAAGAGGCCTGCTTCAGCCCAAGCTGGTTCTTACTAGCTAGGAGAAAAAGCAGGAACTCTGGAGCCCTGGGAGTGGCCTTACAGGGTCCCGAAGCTGGGGGATGGGCATGGCAGAATTCGAGTAGCTTGAGCTAGTCAGGCACTCTGCAGTGGCCTCACCAGAACAGGGAGAACAGGTGGGATAAGGATGTGGTGCCAGATATTTTCAGACGAACATGACAACAGTAAAGCCCCTTATGACTCGTGCTCATACAAGTCACGTTTATTTAGAAAGTCAAAGCATAAGGAAAATAATTATTCAAAAGAAAAAAAATTCTGGACCCTGGGATTCCAGGAAGATAAGGCCATGAAATTAGCCTTCAGAAATTTTCAAAAAAACTTATTTTTTATTTTATGGGTATGAATCTTTTGCCTGACTATATGTAAATGCACTTTTGTCACAGTGTCTGCAGAGGACAGAAGAGGGTGTCAGATCTCTGAAACTGGTATTACAGATGGTTGTTATCTGTCAAGTGGGTGCCGGGAACCAAACTCGGGTCCTCTACAAGAGCAGTCAATGCTCTTACGTGCTGAGCCATCCCTCCAGCAATTGTCAGCAATTTTTAAAATCAAACATTCTGAGACAAACAGTCCAAAGAAACAGTAACTTGATATTTACATGCTGAGGACTGACAGCAGGAAAATATTTAAAGACCTTGTTTTTCATATGTTTTTCATTGTAATGTTTCTGGAAGAGCAGGGTACTTCTTACGTGTAGTAAGAACACTAATAATAACAGATAGTGGCTCTGCATCTGAGCCGAGGTGCTTCAGACACTATTCTTTGGCAATGTGTATTATGCCACATATGTGAAAAGTGCATGTTCATTTTATGTTCAGGACCAAGGCTACCATGATGTCAGGTCATGCAACACAGGTAAGCAAGATAAGAAACACCTTTGATTTTGAGTTCATCTTTGCTCATTGTATATTCATGAAACCTTTTACTTGTTTCCTGGTTTTCCATAACCCCACATTCAGTTATGTGACTCAGGGTCCTTAGCCACCCTGTAAGTCTTGAGTATATCTTCCCTGCTTAAGCCCATAGCTACCTCTAGCAAGCTAGTCGTCAGGACTTCTGATCATTTTTTTTTCTATCCAGGATACCAGCTTAGGCTGTTTATTCCTCCTCACTTCATGCAAGAAGTCAAGATTTTAGAAAAAAATTGAAACCAAAGAACCTTTTAAGTATAAAATGCTTTATGTAAACACTGTCAACAGATTAGGAAATATTAACACTGGGGTTTGAGTTGGGATGTTGGGATTTGAAAAATAAATATTTACAGGTAATAAGTGAGGTTTTCACAGCAGAAGGAAGCACAGTGGCTCCATTACCTGTAGAAATGACCCACTCCCCCTCTGTCACTGTGTCTCACTGCCTCATGTTTTTCAATCCCCTAAGGCAATCTGAGTACTTTCTATTTTATTATAAAAGTGATTAAAAAATTAAACAAATAAACTACACTTTTTAAAACACCCCTTTATCTAAATGTTCAATCTTATATTCCAATTTTAATAAAACCTGGATCAACATTTTAAAAAGATAGCATCTCTGGTGAAAAGCTAAAAGAGTCAGTGGAGAAAATATGCTCTGGTCTTTAGAAATTCGGTATGGAGAAATCTTCTTAAAAATTTATTTTCAGCTGTTCCAGAAGGTATATCTGAGATACATATTAACCTGAAGTTTATGCTTTAAAAAGTCATAGACGCCAGTAAGCAGGTGCTTTAGTGACAAACTTTTTATAACTGTGGGCTCAGTTTGGTTGATATGGTGAAATTTGATATTTCTATGGCATTTCTGACTTTAAATGTCTTCAACCTTTTTAAATTTTCATATGTGGAGATTTGGGGGGAATTTTCCATTAATAAAAGCTAGGCTGTACTGATAAAGCAAGAGAGACTGTTTTAGGTACTCTGGGTACTCTGGCTATTATAGCCTATGGTTTCAAAACTTGGGTCCAAGACCAGCATCTTTTTTTTTAAGTGTTATTTATTTTTATTTTGTGTGTATGAGTGTATTGCCTGCATGCATATAAGTGCACCAATGTCAGCCAGTGCCTGTGGAGGTCAGAAGAAGGCGTAGCATCTCCTGGAACTGGAGTTATAGACAGTTGTTAGTTGCCATGTGAATGATAGGAATTGAACCTAGGTCCTCTGAAAGAGCAGTCAGTGCTCTTAACTGCTGAACCATCTCTCCAGCACCAGTTGAATTTTTTTTTTATAAAGGTCATATATCCCAGGCTAGCCTCATACTGGTAATGCACTGAAGATGACCTTAAATTTTTGATCCCCAGCCCCTACTTTCTGAATGCCAGAATTACATGCACACAATGCCACATCTGGTTTTCTGTGGTGCTGGGGGTTGAACCCAGGGCTTCCTGAATGCTAGATGAAGTCACTCAGCCAACTGAGCTTCATTCCCGGTTCTCGTCTATCTAATTTTTAAATTACTTAGTATACATATATAATTATATGTCTAAATTAATGATTATACTAGAAGTTTATTAAATTATAATATGGTAAATAAATTATAACTATTTAAATTTTTATATATTTTCATCAAAAGGCCTTTTTGTTCCCTAATTTGTCTGAGATTTATTTATTTATTTATTTAATAGTGTTTTTGAGACAGGGTCTCCCTGTGGCCCCAGCTGACCTGCAACTCACTCTGTAGACCAGGCTGGCCTTGAACTCAAAGATATTTGCCTGCGTCTGCCTCCTGAGTGCTGGGATTAAAGGTGTAAGCCACCACACCTAAATTCTGAGATTTATTTTTAATTTCTTTCCATTCCCAATTATTTTTCAAAGAGAAGTGATTATTTTATACAACTAATTTGGCCTTGCTTTTTTTGAAGTGGAATTTTTGCTTTTAAAAATATCTTTTTAAACTGTCTTCTAATTTTGCTTTGCCTCCAAAAGCAATTATATTCCTTCAACATTCAGATAGTTTTGGACCCTCCATCACCATCGGTCATGACAATTCTTCATCTTTGTGCATCAGGGTTGATGAACTGATCTGCACCTCTGCTGACACTCTGAAAGATGGAGTTTCTGTAAGGCCTAATCACGGAGAGAACTTTCCATGTTTTCCACCTGATGGTTTGTCGTATGTGCTAGATTCCAGTCCTCTGCTTTGCTACTGTTTGCCCGCAGTCTGTCTGGACATTTGCTTTTATCTGTAACTCTTATTTTATTTAATTTTTATGTTGCATGGGTATTGCCTACCTTTCAGTGCACCATGTGCATGCAGTGCCCACGAGGACAACAAAAGGGCATCAGACCCCCTGGAACTGCAGTTGTGGAAAGTTGTCAGCCACCATGTGGGTGCTGGGAACTGAGCCCAGGTCCTCTGCAAGAGCAGTCAGTGCACTTAACCACAGAAATATCTCTCCAACCTGGTATTTGTAATATTTGAGTGGTAGAAATTTTTAGTTTTGATGTAGTCTAATTTATAAGTTCACTATTTTATGCTTTGTGTCATTAAAAAACACTTTTGCCTAAATATTTTTCACAAAATATTTCTCAAATATTCTTCTAAGATTTTTTAGACGTTGCAGGACTTTATATTGGTTGTTGTTTGTTGAGACAGGTTTGCATGTAGCTCTGGCTGACCTCAAACTCCTTATGTGAACCTGAAACTGGCCTTGAACTCCAAATCCTTCTATCTCCACTTCCAAAGTTCTGGGATTTAAGGCATTGACCAGTACACCTGGCCAATAATGTAGGTTTTATGTACAGGTTTCTGAAGCACTTCGTGCTAAAGATTATTTACGGTGCAAGGAATTGGTTGAATTCCATTGTTTTGTATACATATTCCCAATTAGCCTAGCACCATTAATTGATAAGACTGTCTTTTAACCAATGAACTGCATTCGTGACTGCAGAACGTCAATTGTCCATATAGGCTTGGATGTACTTACACTCTTTCTTAGCTTTGTAACTATCACTTTGACTTTATGCCAAAATTATGTGGTTTTAACTATTTTATAATGTCTTGAAGAAAGGTACTATAAGTTGTACAGCTTTTATCTTTTTTTTTTTACATTTTAAAAATTTTATTTATTTATTATGTGTATGAATGTGCTGTCTGCATGTGGGTTGGTGCACCCATGTCGTACAGAAGAGGGCATCAGATTCCCCTGGAACTGGAGTCAAAGACAGTTCTCAGACATCATGTGGTTGCTGGGGATCGAACCCTGGTCCTCTGCAAGAACAGTCAGTGCTCTTAACCACTAGGCCATCTCTCCAGGCCCACAGCTTTTATCTTTTATCCCTTTTTAAGGGGTGAAGAGGAGCCAGAATCTTAACTGGTCTTGGACTCCTTGATCTTCCCTTATCACCTGAGTGCTGGAACTACAGGTGATCATCATCACACCTAGATCTATGGTTATTTTTAAATGTTTTAGGTCCTGCCGGGTGTGATGGTGCATGCATTTAATCCCAGCACTTGGGAGGCAGAGACAGGTGGATCTCTGTGAGTTCAAGGCCAGCCTGGTCTACAAAGTGAGTTCCAGGACAGCTGGGGCTGTGGTGAGACCCTGTCTCAAAAAGACCAAAAAAAAGTTTTAGGTCCTTTTTAATTCCTTCCTTTCTTTCTTTCTTTCTTTCTTTCTTTCTTTCTTTCTTTCTTTCTTTCTTTCTTTCTTTAGCAATATTTGAAATCAAATAAGATGCCAATGAGCTACATGGCCGGTCCCTATAAATATTTTCAAAAATATTAAAATTTTTTTAATATTTTATTTACTATTTATATATTTTTGTGTGTGAGTGTATTCCTTGCATTTATGTAAGTGAACCCATGTTAGGAAATGCCTGAGGAGGTCAGAGAGGGTGTAAAAGCCACTATAACTGGAGTTATGGATGGTCGTTAGCACCATGTGGGTGCTGGGATTCTAACCCAAGTCCTCTGAAAGAGCAGCCAGTGCTCTTAACCACTAATTCATCTTTCCAGCTCCTCAAGTCAGTTTGTTAATATCTATAAATTTCCCTGTATCTACACATTAATCTTAGGATAACTGTCATTAAAATATTAAGCATATAGCCCATTTATCTAGGTGTTTTCTCAGCAACACTGTATGGTTTTTCTCAGTAAGTCTTGTGCATCTTTGTCATGTTTAACATTAAGTACATTGTAGTTCAGCACTACTAGAAATAATGTCATTTAAATTTCTGATATTTTGTTACTGGTATGCAAAAATACAACTGATATTTTAGATTGACCTTCTGTTCTTCAATCTTATTTAATCTACTTATTTCAAGAATTTTTTTCATAAATTTTCTGTGCAAAGTTTTTTTCCTTTTCTCTTCTGATATGAATGCTATCTTCTTTTATTGCCTTTGAAGTCTTCCCTCTGAAGTATTATTTAGAGATCACAAATATTTGAAAGGGAGGGGTTTCCCCATAAGCCTGGGGACTTTCCTTAATGAATGGCCCCTCAACAAAAAATTTTCCCCTCTATTTCTAAACACTCAGAGCACTTAATTCTGTCCTTTGAGACTTAGATATAATAAGATGTTTCTTGCTTGAGTATTAATGGCTGTATTCCCTACAGACTGAAGAGAGCCCAGTGAGAAATATTTGTCAAAAGTAGGCTTTCCCAATACACTTCTTTGCTTTCAAAGCTTCAGTCCTTTCCAGTTTATGCTTGCATTTTCTCACTACTGCCTTCATTTTGAAAAGTGTTGGAGACCGAGACACAGTCCCGCCTGGACAGGTACGGACAAGCCTTGCTCGCCCAGCACGGATCTGGGACTATGCCGATGTTTGCTGAAGATAAGCCACAGGATGTTTCAGCCCACAGGACATTCCAAGCTTATCTTCAACACGTTTTGCAAGCCCTGCCAGATCACCCTTGCCTGCTCCCCTCTGCCCCACTCCCCCTCCTCACTTCCTGCCTTTCTACAAAGTATAAATGTAACTGCTTTTGTTTCATTAAAAGAGACCTTGACAACTTTGCTTGGTCTCCCTCTTTTCTCCCACCCATTATATTTCAGGTCTGGGGTCTCCCCTCGAAACCCACTAGTAACTGAGTCCCACAGGATACGGGACAAGTGGCGCCCACATGTGGGACTCGAGTGGTCGCAGACCCCTCACGGGATGAAGAGACATTGGTAGCAGCTGCATTTTGACTTTGAGGACTCTCCATCGCTCATGGAAGTGGACCTCTAGATGAAAGTAAGTGATAAGGACACTCCATCACCCACGGAGGCTGGACCTCTAGATGAAAGTAAGTGATTTTGCCTTCATCCCATTCAGTACATAATGGGCCAATCATAAAGCAAAGAAGAAAAGTTTCTTTCTTTCTTTAAGTGTTCTTTCAGAGAGAAAGGAGTTAGGGTAAAGAAAAAAGATTTGGTAAAGTTTTTTATATTCATTGGAGATCTCTGTCCATGGGTTATATTGGACGGCCCCTCCATTCATCCCAAAATATGGGACAAGGTGGGTAGGGAACTTAATGCCCACCCTAAGGAAAAATGAAATCTCTCATTATATTAAGTCAAATGTCTATGCAAGCTCTCCATGTGTTAACTGTTCTCTCATGTGTCTGAGATTTGTGTCATGTGTGTTCCTCTGTGTTGGTTTCTGTTAAATGTGGCCACTTCAAAGTTTTTTCATTCTATATTGTGCACATAAATTAAGCTTACTTTCGGCATGCCTCTTAAACTTTTTCAAAGGCCTAATTTGAACCCGGGTTCCTAAGTTT
>VZQC01005839.1:398767-422572 GCA_009823505.1 Rhizomys pruinosus | reverse complement strand
GCCTGCCCAGACACTCTGTGAGGCATGCCAGTTTCCTGGCCCCTACCTCCTCCCAAGAACCGGTTTTGCAGAAAGCAACTCGAGTAGCCTAAGACACGGGGCTCTACCGGTAAAGACCCGACCATGGAGTCAAATCACATAGCCTAAGACAGACTCTCCTTTTGTAAAGTAAATAAAATAGGGGGACATGTTGGAGACCGAGACACAGTCCCGCCTGGACAGGCCCGGACAAGCCTTGCTCGCCCAGCACGGATCTGGGACTATGCCGATGTTTGCTGAAGATAGGTCACAGGATGTTTCAGCCCACAGGACATTCCAAGCTTATCTTAAACACATTTTGCAAGCCCTGCCAGATCACACTTGCCTGCTCCCCTCTGCCCCACTCCCCCTCCTCACTTCCTGCCTTTCTACAAAGTATAAATGTAACCGCTTCTGTTTCATTAAAAGAGACCTTGACAACTTTGCTTGGTCTCCCTCTTTTCTCCCGCCTATTATATTTCAGGTCTGGGGTCTCCCCTCGAAACCCACTAGTAACTGAGTCCTGTAGGATATGGGACAGAAAAGCCTTTTATATTTTACTTAAAATTTAACACTGTTATATGCAAGGAATGGGGAGGCAATTCTCTATGATGTTGCCCAGCACTTAATGGCAGCATTTCCCCTAAAAATTTTCAGAAAAGGTGTCTGACTAGAAAAGAGCCCTGGAATGCATACTCTAATGCATCAAGAACAAAAAGTTTTGTTTTTCTGCTTGTATGTGGAACTACTGTGGCCTAACTTATCTTGCAAGTTCCTGCAAGCTGGGACCTTGCACAGCCCGTGACAGTGAGCTGGTCCTAGCCCTTTTATGCCATTACTACCAAAGTGTAGACCAGATTCCCTCATATATTCTGGATGTACTATTCCATGATATGATGGTATGCTCACAGGTTTGATTCAGTCATTGGCTTATCGATGGACATTCTATTTGTCTTATTTTACCCTTTCTCCCTCTGCCACTACAAATAATGTAATAGAAAACAATATCCTTGTTAAAACTCCATTCTGTTTTGGTGTGTCTGATCTTCCAGTTGTTTAGACATCCAGGAACATGATGACATTTTTAATTGTAATTCCATTGTTTCCTTATTGACTATGTTTATTTTTTTGACATAATTCATCCTTTCACCACTGAGTTAGAATATAAAAGTATATTGTTAAATGATGCATATGGTTAATTTCTGAAACCTGATCAGTTTTAAATTTCCTTTCAGTCTTTTCTTTTCTTTTCTTTTTTCTTTTTTTTTTTTTTTTTTTTTTTTTTTTTTTTTNTTTTTTTTTTTTTTTGATCTTTTTTGAGACCCAGTCTCCCTTTAGTCCCAGCTGGCCTGGAGCTCACTCTGTAGACCAAGCTGGCCTTGAACTCACAGAGATCCACCTGGCTCTGCCTCCCAAGTGCTGGGATCAAAGGCGTGCCCCACCACGGCTGGCTCCTTTTGGTCTTTTATGTCTCCTGAAGACAGACACACATAATGTTTGATATTTCAAGCACTAGGGTCTGTATCAATTATAAGTTATGGGTAATTTTTACTTGATATAAATACATATTGGTAGAATATCATATAACATTTTAATATGTATTGATACTGTGCAAAATTCACTTCAGCATAAATGATCATTGCAACCTAATTTTTACTGGAAACATTCGAAGGCTTTTTGTCTTTTAAGAAATGTAAAACACATCATTATTTACAGTCACCTGTTAGGTTCATTTTGTGGGAAGACTGGGCGCAGAGAGGAGAAAATGTCAGGACTCCAGTGAAAAGGCTGGCCTGTGTTGGAATTAGGATGACGAGCATTAGAATGTACCCCAAATGGTGATTTTATACCCAGGCACCACCCACTGTTACAGCAGACCCTACAAAATTAATACCACTTGTAAGGTGGGCCATCCTCGGAAATAAGATGGACTTTTGACTTTGAATGCTTTCTCACATGCTCAATCCAATGTTTTCTCACACCTAAGAACTTCGCCTCTCTAAGACTGAACTGGACTGATTATTCTGAAGGAAAGGGAGGGGCCAGAAGACCAACCACCCTCCCCAACCAGCAAGACAACCTTGACTGCATAAGGGGGAAGGTCAGGGGCATATAAAAGGATGCCATTTTACCATCTTGGGCGGAGGTCATCGACTCCATGCTGGGACTCTGGTTGGACAGCAGAGAGGGATGGATTGCTGCTCGTCCGTAAGTGATGCTTTCCCCCATTTGCTCTGTAAGCAAGCCTGAGTAAACTTGCTAAACTACCCCAGACTGTGGTTTGGAGAGCTTTTCCTTGTTTTGCCTGGGGGACCGCAGGTGGCAGAGGCTGGACACCAGGTGTGTGGGTACCTCCTGCAAAGAAACTCTGCAATGCCCCTTTACCAATCTTTCTACTCTTTTCCACCTCCTTACTGTTCACAGTAACCACAGGCCTAACTCAGTTTCCACAAGATCAACATTTTAGAGGCATGTGGTGCTTCTCTTCTCTTTCTGTGCCTAGCTTATTCCATTTAACATGGCTGCTTCCTGTTCCATGAATGTTACCTCAATGAACAGGATTTTTCTTTTTCTATTCATTTTTTCCTCCTCACAGGGGAATTATGTGTATGTGTGATAGATTATTCATTTATGAGTTGATATGTGCTTTAGTTGATAATTGTGAATATGGGTCTGTGGATGTCCCTTTGATATAGTAATTTATTTCCTTGAAGTAAATACTCAGGGGTGGGATTGCTGGGTCTTATGACAATTTTATTAATATTTTTTTCATTACCAACAGTATCCAAAAGTTCCCTGTTCTCCACATCCTTATCAGCACTTGTTGCTTCTGTTGCTTCTGCTTTGGTTTTTTTCTTTCTGTTTTTCTTTTCTTTTTTCATCTTTCTGAAAATAGCTAGTAAAACAGGTGGTATCCCAATGAATTATTGGTCTGCATTTCCTTGATGATTAACTAACTGGGCTTTTCTTACATTTTCTTAACTACTGGCTGCTTGGATAGGTTCTTTTGGGAAATGTCTATTTGCCTATTGCCCATTTAAAGCCAATTATTTGTTTCATTTTGCTATTGAGGTTTTGGAGTTCCTTATATAGCCTGTATATTAAACTCTTTTCAGATTTGCAATTCTCCTTTCTTGTAGGTTGTTTCTTCACTTGATTGGTATTTTCTTGGCTGTTCAGGAGCTTTTTTATATATTTTTGTTTCAGTTTCTTGTGTTTTGGGTTCTATAAAAATCTACTTGATCATTCCATTGTCCTGAAGCATTTTATCAGTTTGTTGTTCTAGTAGTTTCAGTTGTTATATTTTATTATTTCAACTATTTTGCTCTTGAAACCAGGAAGAGGTAGGTTGATTTATTCTTCTGCATGTGGATATTCCTTTCATCCAGCATAATTTATTGAAAAGACTATACTTTCTTAATGCATGTCCTTAGCATGTGTCAAAAATCAACTGGGTGCAGAGGTGCAGGTCTACTTCTAAGCTCTCTGTTATGTTCTGTTTGCCTCTGTTGTCTATTTTTATACCAATACTGTCCTAGTTTGTCTATAACCATATGTGTTATGTTTGAAGTCAAGTAGTGCAATCCTTCTCCCTTTGGTATTTGTTCAAGAAGATTTTAGAGGCTTGGTGTGATGGTTAATCCTGGGTGTCAATTTGACTGGACTAAGGAACAAATAAGAGAAAAAGGGTCTTCTGATTGGACCACCTCAACCTGGATGGCCCACCCCAAGTGTGGGCGTTACCTTCTGCAAGCAGGCAGTATTGAAGGCCATGGCAGCGGAAGCTGGCCCCTCTTTCTCCCGCGGCTTGCTTCTCTCATCTGGTGAGTTTGTCTTGCTGCTGTGATCAACCTTTCAGATCCCAGCGTGTACTGAGACCGGCAGATCTCCTGGAATCCATTCGGGCCTTCAAAACTAGACTGGGACTACTGAGACATCCAGCCTTGCGGACTGAGCAGTTCCCTGGATTCCTGGCCTCTCTAGTTTGGTGCTACTGTTGAGCTCCATCACGTGAGCAAATCAATAAATTGTATATAGTTATATATTCATCCTGTTGCTTCCGTTTCTTTAGAGAACCCTGACTGATACAGATTTTGGTACCAGGAGTGGTTCTAGAGAAACAGGATTGAAAGGATGAATTTATTTATTTATTTATTTATTTATTTATTTATTTATTTATTTTTGGTCTTTTCGAGACAGGGTCTCCCTGTAGCCCCAGCTGACCTGTAACTCACTCTGTAGACCAGGCTGGCCTTGAACTCACAAAGATCCGCCTGCCTCTGCCTCCCAAGTGCTAGGATTAAAGGCGTGTGCCACATTTCTTTAGTGGGCTTGGTAGTATCTGGAGCAAGCTCTCCAACCCAATGAAGCTAGAGTTACTGAAGGCTCTCTTGGTGGTATGAAGAGGAATGATAATACTTGGTCCAGACTATTTGATGTAATTATGAAGATAGATCCATTTGACTCCCTAACTCACCTCTTGTGAGAAGCAAGGATTTAGTGACTCTGTATGTAAAACGTTTGAGAAATTGGGGAAAAATAAGGAAAATAATGATTTTGCCTTGTTGCTCCTAGCATGTCTCGATAAAGTGATAGGGAAATAAGGAGCCGGTGAGTAAAAATGACCAGCTCCAGGATACAGAAACAACAGTTTAAAAGGTTTCCAAGTGTGCTCTGGAGAGAATCTTCTCTCCAGCACCAAGAGCTAAAGCTGCAGAAAATCAGAGCTGGAGCCCTTATTATACATTTGGCTGATTTACAAATCACAAATTTTTAATTCCAGCCATGAAGAGTGTCAGAGTTAAAGTGAGAGCACTGGTGTGGAGAATTTGAACCCCTAAAACTTGTTATTGCGATTTTTTGCGCCCCTGCTTGATGAGATTTTTGCTACCCCTCCTCTTATTCTGCGGTCTTTTCTTAACCTGATTCCTTCTCTCCCCCCCTCCTCCTCCGCTCCCCCGCTTCATCCTCCCTCTTCCCACCCTTGCCTGAGGGAACTAATCCCCCCCTCCCAGTGGGACCTAATGTCCCTCAGGCCCCAACAATTGTTCCCTCTAGACCTATAACCAGATTGAAGTCTAAGCAAGCCCCTCAAGGTGAGTTAGAAAGTGTGGTCCACGAGGTGGTGCGATATACTACTAAAGTAATTAATGAGTTTGCCAATTTATTCCAGCAAAAGCCTAAGGAATACGTGTGGAAATGGATTTTAGTTTGTGGGACTAATGGTTGGAGGAAATATAAAATTGGCTATACTGATTTATATCGATTGAGCCCACTGATAGAGATATCTTAAGTTTAACATGGAAGCTCCGAGCAGTTAAAAAAGGGGTTAAAAGTTTATTTGAATGGTTTGGCTGATGTAGTTATTAAAACATGGCCTACTAAACAGCGAGTTAGAGATGCCTGATATTTCTTGTCTTAGTATTGATGAAGGGATTGTGAGGTTCAGGCAGATGGGTATGCTCCAGTGGATTTGAAGTGTAAAACCACATTCTCTACAATATGAGGACCCAGAGGACATGTCATTCACTGAATTTATAAGATGGGAAAAGTAACTGAGAGAGACATACCGGAACATTTGAAGAGCTTTGTTTTTTCTCTATTTCTTATGCCAGATCTTACAGTTAGAGAAGTTTTTGCTCGCTTGCATAAATTAAATGAACACATAATAGGTTTAACGACCTCAGGGTAGGCGTCCGGTGGCAGCACTGAATTGCAGAAGGCCAGAGGAGCATAGTTAACATAATTATCATAATGGGTTGGCAAAGGCAAAACAATGCCTATAATGGCATGACCCGAAATGATCTTTGGGACTGGCTAATTAATCATGGCATTTGTCCCAGAACCAAATAACTAAGAAGCCACTAAGTTTTATTTGATCTTTATAAGCAAAAAAGCTCTAGAACAAATGACTGGAAGTCAACATTGAATTTCAGGAGTAGCAAATCCCACACAGATAAACCAGTTTCCAGACTGGAGACAGTTCACAGACCCAGAAACCCTTGAATGAAGTGGTGGCCAGGTTCCAATGAGGAAGGACCTTGTCAATATACCAAAGAGTTATGCTGTGTGCCTTCCTCCTGTCCTTCCCCGGAGGTACCTGAGGCCTTTTACTAGGGTAACTGTACACGGGAAAAGGAAATAATCAGACGTTTTGAGGCCCATTGGATACTGGTTCTGAGTTGACACTGAAGCCCCCCCCCAGGAGATCTTAAAAAGCATTGTGGCCCCTCCCGGTTAAAGTAGGGGCCTAATGGAGGTCAGGTGATAAAGGGGGTTTTGGCTTGAAGTCTGACTCAAGTGGGCCGTAAAGGGTCCCAGAACTTCATCCTGTGGTTATTTCCCCTGTACCAGAATGTATAATTGGGAAGATATAATTAGAAATTGGCAAATCCCCACATTGGTTCCCTGCCTTGTGGAGTGAAGGCTATTATATGGTTTCGACCGGACCACATGGACCCCCCCTTGGTGTTGCCTCTCCCAGCACCTAGTGCACCCAACCACAGGACTTCATCTCCCTGGCACGGGCTTGCCCGCGCTTCGTGCCCCCCTCCGGATTTGAAAGATCCAGGGGTGGTGATTCCTACCACAGCTCCATTTAACTCTCCACTCCCCCTTTGGCCTGTGCACAAGACAGATGGATCATGGAGAAAAATGAGCGAGTTGACAATCGAAAACTCAACCAAGTAGTGACACAAAATGCAGCTGCTGTACCAGATGAGGTGTCCTTACTCGAGCAGATAAATATGTCTCCTGGTACCTGTAGGCAGCGAATTGACTGGCCAATGCTTTCTTCTCATTACCGGTTCATAAGGACCACCAGAACAAATTGCTTTCAGCGGCAAGGCCAACATATACCTTTACTGTCTTACCTCAGGGGTATTTAACTCTCCAGCCCTGTGCCATAACTTAGTTATAAGGGATCTTGATCACCTGACTCTCCCACAAAATATCACACTGGTCACTATATTGATGAAAGGTTATGCTGTTTGGACCCAGTGAACAGGAGGGAGCAGCTAGCCTAGACTTGTTGGGACAGCACAATGTGGCATGAGAGGATGGGAAATAAATCCAACCAAAATCCAAGGGCCTTCTACCTCAGTTAAATTTCTAGGAGTTCAGTGTGTGGGGAGGATCAGAGACATGCTTCTATGTAAAGAATAAGTTTTTGTACCTGGCCCCTCCCTCTACCAAGAAGCACAACAACGTTTGGTGGGCCTTTTTGGGATTCTGGAGGCAGCACATTCCCTCATCTGGGTTGTTACTATGACCCATATATAAGGTGACTCAGAAGCAGCAAACTTTGAGTGGGGCTTTGGAACAGGAAAAGGCTCCTTCAACAGGTCCAGGCTGCAGTGTAGGATGCTCTGCCCCTAGGGCCATATATGATCCAGCAGACCCAAGGGTGCTTGAGTATCAGTGGCAGATAAAGATTCTGTCTGGAGTCTGTGCAGGCTCCCTTAGGGGAATCACAGGGGAGGGCCCTTGGGATTTTGGAGCAAGGCTCTTCCTTCATCTGCAAACAACTAGTCTCCTTTTGAAAGACAGCTCTTTAGCCTGCTATTGGTCCTTAGTGGAAACTGAACGTTTGACAATGGCCACCAAGTCACCATGCACCTGAGCTGCCCATCATGAGCTTGGTGTTATGTGACCCACCAGACCATGAAGTAGGACATGCACAGCAAAACAGCAAAAACAAAAAAAAAAAAAAAAAAAAAAAAAAAAAACAGAAAAAAATACCAAAAAAAAAAACAACAAAAACAAAGAACACAACAAAAAAAAAAAACAAAAAAAAAAAAAAAAAAAAAAACAAAAAGAAAAAAAAAAAAGAAAAAAAAAAAAAAAAAAAAAACAAAAAAAAAAAAAAAAAAAAGCAAACGTGTCCTTGTCAAATGGAAGTGGTACATACTTGACAGGGCCCTGGCAGGCCGTGAGGGCACAAGCAATTTACATGAAGAAGTTGCCCAATGCCTATGGTTCCCACTCCTGTTAAAATGCCTCCTGTGCTTAAGCATGCACCTATTGCTTCATGGGGTTTGCCCTATGATTGGTTGACTGAGGAAGAGAAGACTAGGCCTGGTTTACTGATGGTTCGCATGCTATGCAGGCACCACCCAGAGTGGACAGCTGCAGTATCACAGCCTATTTCTGAAACAACCCTAAAGGACACTGGTGAAGGAAGTCTTCACAGTGGGCATAACTTCAGGCAGTGCACATGGTTGTGCATTTTTTCCTGGAAGGAGAAATGGCTAGAGGTCAATTAGATACTGATTCATGGGCTGTAGCCAATGGTTGGCTGGATGGTCAGAGGGACTTGGAAGGAGCATGAATAGAAAATTGGTGAGAAGACATTTGGGGAAGAAGTATTTGGATAGAGATCATCTGAGATGGGAAATGATGTGGAGATAATTGTGTCATAGTAAATGGTTAATCAAAGGGTGATCTCGAAAGAGGATGAGGTTAATAATCAACCGTAGTCAGATAATCACTATTTCTGTGGATTCGAACTCTCTTTACTCCAGCTAGTCCTGTTGTTGCATTCCCATGGGCGTCCAGGAACGAAGTGGTCCATGGTGGCAGAGATGGAGTTATGCATGGCTCGACAGCATGGACTTCCACTCACAGGCTTGATCTGGCTACAGCTGCTGCCAAAGTGCCAGATTTGCCAACAGCAGAGACACAACCATTGGCGCCCCTGATATGGTGCTATTTCCCTGTGGTGACAGCCAGCAACCTGGTGGCAGGTCTGACTACATGGACCACTTCCGACCATCGGAAGGGGACAGTGTTTTGTCTTAAAGGAATAGATGACTTATTCGTGTTATGGATTTTCCTTTCCTGCATGTAATGCTGTCTGCCAAAACTACCATCCAGGGAATACAAAATGCCTTATCCACCTCATGGTATTCCTCATCAGCATTGCTTCTGACAAAGACCAACTCACCCATCACAGCCAAAAAAAGTGCTGACTAGTGGGCGCCACGGTCATGCGTAGCCACTGGTCTTACCATGTTCCCCCGCTGTTATCCACCCCACCACCCGAAGCAGTCTGGCTTGATAGAACGATGGAGGATATGTCCTACTTGAAGACACAGTTTAACAAAGCGCCAAATTAGTGCAAACCCTGGAGGGCTGGGGCAACATTCTCCAGCAAGCAATATATGCTTTGAACTCAAAGCATCCACTAAATGGTAACTGTTTCTCTTAAGACCAGAATTCATGGGTCCAGGAACCAAGGGGTGGAAGTGGAATGAGTTCCCTCACTAGCACCTCCTAGTGTACACCAGTAGGAAAATTTTTGCTTCTTCTACCCACAACCTTGTGTTCTGCTGGTCTAGATGTTTTGGCTCCAATGGGGGAAACTTCCTGGTTCAGTTTAGTTGTCATTTATCAATTCGGAATTTCATTTTGTTCAAGATTTAATCTTTGTAAATTTTAATGCCCCAAAATATGTCTTTTATTCTAGGTTACCATATTTTCTGTCATATAACAGCTGAAAATAATTTCCAAAAATCACTCGTATTTCTAGGGTGTGTCAGTGTAAATCTTACTTTACATCTCTGATTTTCTTCAAGTTTAGTTTTTTTTCCTTTCTAGATAGTCTAAAGATTTGCCTATTTTATATTTCTGTTGAACCAGTTCATTGTTTCATTGACTTCTTGTATTTTGTTCTATTCCATCAAATTTATTTCTTCTTTCATGCTTATTATACACAGTGGTGAACAACAAAGGGCACTATATCAAACAATGTGAGGACTGAACTGAAGTTGTAATCTGATCTCCATACACATTCCATGGCACGTGCATGCCTGCTTTCACCCAAAAACATGCGTGTGTGCGCGCACACACACACACATGCCTCTCACACATAAATCATATGCACACATATATATACAAAGTAAATTATATACTTTTCATTCATTTCATTTGTATAGCTTAGGACTTTTTTCTTATTGATAACTACTTTCACTGCATTGAGGTCAGAAAAAGAATTTGACATGATTTCAGTTTTATAAGTTTTATTGCGATTTCCTTGTAGCCTATAATATGATCTCTTCAGAGAATGTTACATGTGGTGATGAGAAAAATGTGTGTTAACCAGCTTTTGGGTGGAATGTTGTAGAGATCTCAGGTTCTTCAAATGCAATTGCAGCCCATATGGAGCCTCATAGTTGAATGAGAGGATTGTAAAAACTTGGCAATAGTAAAATGTTTCTGAACACACAAAACCTGGAAATTGATGTAAAATTAAATGTGTAGCGAATGTGAGGTATATCTGGCATTTTATCATGCTACTTAACTGTTGCCTGTGCATTGTGCACTTGTGCATGCTACCACATCACTAAATGCCAACAACCATATCTGAAATAACTTGGCTCAAAATCAAGATTACTGTATATTGTGAATTGGCAGTGCTTTTTAAAATATACATGCAATGTTTTCTGATCTTAGACATGCACAATGGTTCAATTCAGGAAGAAAGACTTTAATCTCTTCATACCATCATTTCTCAGGATGTAAGATCAAACTAATATGTCTTTGGATTGCGTTGTGTTAGAATGTTTGATTTTAGCCGGGCATGGTGGCACACACCTTTAATACCAGCACTTGGGAGGCAGATGCAGGCAGATCTCTGTGAGTTCAAGGCCAGCCTGGTCTACATAGTGAAATCCAGGACAGCTGGGGCTACAGGGCAACCCTGTCTCAAAAAGACAAAAAAAAAAAAAAAGAGTGCTTTTAAAAACTTCTGTTTCAGTTGCTAACTTGTTTAATTAAAATTTTATCGATAAATTTTGACTTGGAAATCAGACAAAATTTCTAACAATTTGAAAGGATCCTAATCATACTTCTGCTGTTTATGTGAGATGGCACTCTTGGCACTGATGATTCTGACATCAAAATACAGATCAAGTCTGCATTCTACACTATCAAATGTTCAATTGTGATTTAATTCATTTATGTAAAAATTAAGAAGCCTACATAAGCTCGTTTTGTCTTCAGCCAACATTAAAATCATGTGTATAACAAAGAATTCTTTTTCAAATTCATGATTTGTTATCAATAAATGTTTGATTTGTATACCTATTTTGTATACCAGTATACCTAGTGTTCCTGTAAATATTTCTCAAGAAGAGGGATTCATACATGGGAAAAGCTGAGGTAGCCAGTTCTAGATACCTGTAGGTAACCGGAAAACACTTTCACTGTTCAAGTGACTCTCAGCCAGAGCCAGAACTTCTTTGGAACAAAGGTCATAAATTATTTGCAGCCAAGATGAGAGATTCTGGAGATAATGTCCATAGCTGCAAAATTTAGAAGGACAGAGAAAGAATAAAGTTTAAGGAAGAGACCAGGGCCAGACTTTCATCAGAGCAAAGGGAGGATTAGTTCAACAAAGTTGCCACAGCTTCTTGGTGGACTACCTGTGTAAAGGTAGGAGGAGTTATGGTGAATTTTATATTACTGTAAACAAAGAAGAACACATACCTTCGAAGTCTGAGTTGGGATGTCCTTGGCTCCTTTTCCTGTAGGAGAATAAAGAAGCTGTTTTCAGCTCAGATGGCTAGCTGAATGGCTAGATGATAAAGAGCACAGGGATAGCAGAGAGACATCCTGGCTAGAGGAGTGGGCTGCCCAGCTTACTGCAACTGTAGCATTCCATCAATCCTGAGATGGGGATGTGACTATTAACAGTGGGGCTAGGGCAGGGCATCTGTCTCAAGGAACTTCTGGTTTCTATCAATAGCCACCAACTAAACATGGTGAGAAGACTTGGCAATGAGGGCTGTTGTTAGTACTAACACTGAATAACAATATCATTCACTCCTCCAGTCTGTGTCTTTCCAAGAGCCCTTAAGGGAGCCCAGGTATGAAATGCATGTTCCTCTGCACTTTGATTTTTTTCCACCTCTTTTGTCTTTATAATATCTGCATCATCCAGAATATGCCATACTGTGAAAGTTCATTCCATGTTTCTGGATGAAGAATTTTGTATTTGTATTTGGTATGAAACTATGACCCCTTATAGTGATTGCTGCTTTGAAGCAACAATCATAGGAATTCTGCCATAATTCCATAATTAAAGATTTGTCTTGAAATGTTTAAGTAACTACATCTAGGTTATCATTGTCAGTGCCTGTTAATTGAAGATAGAATAAGAGATTTTCTAGGTAAGGCCTTTCAAAAACTGTGTGACTACCAGGCATGGCTTACTTGTAATCCCAGCATGTGGGAGTGGCCCCAGTAGTATCAAGAGTTCTTGAAGAACCTGGGCTACAGAGAGACCCTGCCTCAAAAAGCAAACAGCCGAAAAATTAGGACTTTCAGTTGTAAAAGCTTCTTTCCATAGAAAATGTGTCTTGTACCTTAAATGACTAAATGTCCCCATAGAGATTATTTTTATCCAAGGATGGGTATAGTGGTGGGGTGTGTGTGGCAGAGGCAGGGTTTCTGGAGGTGGAAGAAATCAGTGAACAAGCCATTATTTCAATTTCTTGAAAGAGATAATTGGGTAGAATTTGTTTTGTGTGCAGGAATATTTATGTGTAAAATAACAGCAGTATTGAGTGCTCACTGAATCCAAAGCATCACATTTGGGTTTTTATACTGGTCACTCTCAAAGTAAGTTGTGCTTAATCACAGTAAATCAACTGAGTCAACTCCAGCCCCAGACTCTGCAAGACTCTGCTGTTATTTAGGTTGAGAGACTTCTCTAGGTGTGGCAGAGGAATGCCACAATACAGCAATAACCAAGCAAAGATGGCCTGATCCCTCATTTAAAGCCAGGAGTAAGCCTGATTTGTTCTGAGAACTTGTTCCTTCTGAATTTTGCCCAAACTGTTCTCCCAAGCAAAGTGCTTTCTCTATATGTATTGAAAAAGGGCATTCAGCATGATACAAGGAAGGAAGAGAGGAACTTTGACTTTTCAGGGAAGGATTTTTTGCTGACCCCCTACTGACCCAGAACAGCATTCGCAACCACAAACTCTTGTTATAAATCCAATCCCACCAGTTGTTTGCAATGTAAACTGGGGATAATTCATTGCTTCCAATGATATTTGTTTCTTTCATCACTTATATTTTCACAAACACACACACACACATGCACACAATTATTCTGGGTTGGAGCAAGGAAGGGTCATGAGGAATGAAAGCTATACAAAAGAGGAGTCTAAGGTCAAGTACGATTGTTTTTAGTGTAAACAACCTGAGATGGTGTCAAATGATCCCCAAAATTAAGATTAATTTGGGTTGCAAGGTTAGATAAGATTTATATTTGTAACAGAAAGCATTCCCAGAAGTCATTCCCCCCTCTAGGGATTGTTACAATAAAGCTAAGGTGGAGTTTGGGACTGAGCAAGATCACTGAGCTACACCACACAACATTTTCTATCAGGAGAATGTGTAGAAAATGAGATACTGAGACAGAAAATGAAGTAACAACTGGCTCTGAGGATGACAAGAGCGAGACTGCTTAGTACAGACATTAATAGTCTAATAAGTTCCTGACCTGGTGTGCACATAACTGCATGAACAATAGCTGGGAAGCCCTCTGGTGATGATCTTTAGGCTGCAGCCAGGGAATCTCCACTCGCTCTCTTTTGTGGGACTACATAAATATCTATGGACTATTAGTTTTCATTGATAACTATAAAATCACTTAATGTTTAAATACTGTACATCTCGATTCCAAAAAGATAGTCTATAGTCTAACTTGGAAGTAGTGGTGACTTTTAGGTAGTGAAAGCAAACTTGTTTTTGTTTGGCTGGACTTTGCTTTGTTTAATAATTATGGTAGAGGGGAAATTTTACATACTAGTTTAAACATGCTGGGTTCAGTCTGTTTTCTTGATTCATAGTGGAGGGAAAGAATGACCTTTTTATCCCAGCAGATCAAGAAAAGACATTGCAATAGTCACATAAAAATCAGAGCGGCGGGGGGAGAGGGAGAGGGAGAGAGAGAGAGAGAGAGAGAGAGAGAGAGAGAGAGAGACTGAGAGTTGACTGAGGCTAAGTAAATGTGTGAAATTGGTTTCATGGAGGAGAAAAGAGTCATGCTGGGAATTATGGGGTTTCCACAGTTGAGATTTCTCCTTTTTCTGTCAAATCAAAGGGAAGGAATAGTTTTGAAACAGGCAAAAATCCCCTGGAGAAATTACTTCAACTAAATAGGGAGAGATTGAGATCACAGACACCTAACCATGTTGGGAAAGCTACTGGAGGTTGTTCAGCTTTGATATGCGTGAAACCCTATCTGTTACACAGAAAACTGATATCTGAAGTAGCAAAGATGAAAAGTTACAAATTCAGCTTTTAAAGCTTTAGGAGAAAGAGCCAAAGGATTATGACTGAAAGGAGTTGACGATCAGATGGAAAATTGCGCTGGACATGGTGGCATGGCTATGGTTTCAACTACCCAGGAGACTGAGGTACTAAGATTGCTTGCGCTCAGGAATCTAGGTCCCATTTGGGAAACATAGCAAGACCTGTCCCCAAATAAAACAAACCAAGAAATAGAAGCTAAATCTCAAAAGACAAAAATTAATTCAAAAGATAATTCATCAAATATTGATATTCTCATGCCTTTAAATTTTCTTGCATATATTTGCTTTGTCCATGATATGTAATTAAAAATTACTTTCTAGTTTTATTGAGGCATAATTAGCAATATATATTTATACAATGTAATATTTTGATACACATGCATTGTAAAATATAATTACAATGACCAACTTGATTAGCAAACACTTTGCTTAGTGCTGTGTGTCATGAGAACACTTATAACCAACTCTTTGCAAATTTTGAGCATATGTTATATTATTAACTACAGTCAATAGGTCTTAAGAAACTATTCATGTTGTAACTGAAACTTTCTACCCTTTATCTCTGGCTCTTGCATGCCCTAATAATCCACGTTTCTATTCTGTTTTTACGAGCTTTATAATTTTAGTTTCACGTTTCAGGAAAGACAATAATTGAATGATATTCTTTTTGATGTGGGACAATGCTTTGTAGCTCTCCTGATCAGTCAGCAAAGAGGATATATTGTTAAATAAATGGGGCTGGTGATATGGGTGTTCAGTTCTGTATTATGACACATTAGAGTGTGTTTTTGGTTTTACAGTTTACTCTTTTGACATAGCTATCTATTTTGAGCTCTAGGGAGACAGCCTTCTTGATTTGAGCTGTGGGTCTAGGGTATCTCCCTAGAACATATATTTGCAGATGTGAGTATAGAAGTGTATATGTCATATCTCAAAGCATAGAAATACATCTTTGGTTTAAAATCTTGTGTTTTCCTAAGGTTGTACCTTTGTAGTGATTGTTGGCAGCATCATCTGAGTGCCTAATATGTTCTGGGTGCTGTGAATCCCTTTGATAATAAACAAGGTAGGAAATAAGAGTCTATTTTAAAAAGGAAACAAGCTTATAAGAAAAAAAAATCACTCACCTAAAATTGCCTAGTTACTAAGCAACCCAGGTTGGATTATGACCTGAGGTTTGTCAGTTCTTTCTGCTTTTGCCACATTTTTGGTGGCAGCAAGCTTCTTAGAGGTGTATGAGAAATCTGAAATCTATATATTAACCACAGATTGTAGCCTGGGAAGCAACAGGAAATATTCCATTCAATTATACTTTGTTTTTACACTCTGCAGTGATAGTATATGTAGAGATTTAATTTGTTCATGTGCAGAGCTGCAGAGGAATGGAAATCTTCAATGTGTAAAGTACGCAGAAATACAGAAGCTGGGAAACAAAGACGATAATGTGGTCTCTTCAAAGCAACCAAGAGAAGCGTGAAGCAGGTGGAACCTGGGCTGCTGCTGTCTGATTAAGTGCTGTGATACTTCGGTGCTTCAGCATAACTGTCATGTTTGATTCTGGCATTTCATTATCTGGAGTTCTGAAATGCAGTTTGAAGGAAAGCAAATCACTAAACAAAAATAGGTATGATAATCATGGAGATATATTACAAAGTTTGGTGGGTGTTTTTTAATTTTAATTTAAAAACTATTATGGCTTATCACACTCTCTGAGCTCTCATAATACAGTTAAGAGCTTGCTTTGACTCAGTAGGTTCTTCATCTAAAGGTTGCGGTACAGGGGTAGTTCTTAAATGTAACAGTGTCCAGAATGCCAGTGATTAAAGAATATCAGGTAACAAAGAGAAAACACCTTAGAAATAATAACAGCATTTATTTGTGTGTGTCTGTGACAATGAGAGGGACTTTTGCAGGGATCTGGGGTACTAGAAAAGTTGATAGCCATACAACATACAAACCACTGGCCTTGTTCTTGTTTCACACATTTGAAGAATGAAATTTATGGAGCACAGAGGATGAGTTTTAGAGATGGGAGCTTAGGGGAGAAAGGAAAAACAGGAAAGAGTGAGAGAGGAGAGAGGTAGGAGAGAAAGCGAGCGAGAGAGAGAGAGAGAGAGAGAGAGAGAGAGAGAGAAGGAAGAGAAGGAAAAGGAGGAAGGGGGGAGAAAGAGAGAAAGAAGAGGTAGAGATGAGAGAGAACAGAGCGCCTATATATCAAAGAAGACCCAGGAATAAGACAGCATCAAGCTGCTAGTCTGAGGCTTTTTAAAGGATTTACAGAAGAAGCTGCAGTGAGGCACAGGGAGGGAGATGAGCTTGTCAGTCCAGTAGGCCCTACCAGGGGTCCCTGTCACATCATCATTTCTAGCCTTTTTGGCAGAGGTGCTCATTCCGGAGATGAAAAAAACAGGAAGCAGAGCTCTCTTCTGTCCATTCTCAGAACTGCTCCTTGGGGGTTTCTGCTCTACAGGACCAATCTCCAGTTTCCTTACACTTTGACAAATGATTGCCCCTAGTGAGTTAGCATTTGCCTTCTAAAGAACCTTAGCTCAGCAAGACACCACCCCCAGCTTCATTGCATGAGGTAATACCTCTGACAACATTTGCTACATTAAATTGTCTAGTTTTGAATTTGTCTCCTGATTTCTAACACCTTGAAACTAGGCGCCATTTTATTTTTCATTTCTGTATCTCCGTTATATACAAGTCTATTACCAAGGCTTTCAGGCTTGATCGTAGGTGATGTTAGCATTTGAGCTATGGAAGTAAACATGCTTTTCCTATAACTTACTCTTATTAGGAAGACTGTTCTTCCCTTACATCAACAGAGATTTTGTATGTATAAACATTCATGTACACACATATTTAGGTTTTCAAAAAGCTTCATGTAAATACAAAACTGTTATCAAGCTTATTCATATCTGTTACTTTTCTCACAGCTGTGATAAAGTATCTGAAAAAAAGCAATGCAACATAGAGAAGGAAGGCTTTATTTTGGCTCACAGTTTGAGGGTAAGATAGTCACGGTGTGGAGAAGGTGTGTTGGCAGGAGCTTGAGGCAGCTGCTCAGACCTGAACCTGCACTCAGGTGGCAGAGGAAAATGAATGCTGGTATTCAACCCACTTTCTCCTTGTAATTTACCCTGGGACCCAATCCCATGGGATAGTAGGTCTTGCACCCACACAGACATACCCAGGTGTGTTCCATGATGAGTCTGACCCATCAGGTTGATTAACCATCACAAGTCCATCTCTTGTAGACCTGATATCCAAACATATCACCTTTAAGCCTTTGTCCCCATGGTCTCATGGCAAAATGCATTGTCTAACTTAAAAAAAAAAAAAAAACTAGTCTTTAACAATTCCAACACTGTTCAAAAGTCTCTTCCAAGACATGCAATTTCTTAACTATGAGTTTATACATCAAAAAGTGAAATACTTCCAACATAAACATAAATACTTCCGATATAAAATGGCACAAAGACAGATTGTGATGGTTAATCCTGGGTGTCAACTTGACTGGACTAAGGAACAAATAAGAGAAAAAGGATCTTCAGATTGGACTACCTCAACCTGGATGGCCCACCCCAAATGTGGGCATTACCTTCTGCTGGCAGGCAGTATTAAAGGCCATGCCAGAGGGATGTGGTCCCTTTTTTCCTGTGGCTTGCCTCTCTCTCACTGGTGAGTTTGTCTTGTTCCTGTGATCAACCCTATGGATCCCAGCGTGTACTGAGACTGGCAGATCTCCTGGAATCCATCGGGCCTTCAGCACCAGATTGGGACTACTGAGACATCCAGCCTTGCAGACTGAGCAGTTCCCTTGATTCTCAGCCTCTCCAGTGCGGCGTGGCTACTGTTGGGACTCCTCGAACTCTGTCACGTGAGAAAATCAATAAATTGTATATAGCTATATATTCGTCCTGTTGCTTCTGTTTCTTTAGAGAACCCTGACTAATACACAGATCAATGTCAGACACCTGGAGCTAGTAATGCAATCATATGGGCTGCCCCCCTGACTCTTCCATAAGCAGAATACAAAGCTGTGGGCCTGATATTCCATGATGGGTGAGCAATAAGTGGGCCGGCTTCGCCCAATAAACTACAAAGGCCCTGAAGGAACCGGAGCCAGCTCCCACTCACCTGGTCGATATCCAGGCGCCTGCAGCTCACCTTCCCCCCTCTCCCCCAACCCAGGAGCATAATGTAACCTTCCTGAACCTGTCACCTCCAAAGCACAACTTGGTCTTGGGAACCAAATAGCATTGTAAAAAGTGCACAGAAACTTCCTTTGCTGTTCGCCCCCATCCTTGCTGGGAGCCCACCAAAGCTACCATCAGACCCAAAACTCCTACAATAAACAAGTTATTTGGCCATTTGAAGCCAAATTCCAGGTTTTTCTTTGATCTGCTAGGCCCACCTGCTACTCCATATCCTTCCCCCTCCCTCCCTGCCTCTGCCTGCGGCTTAGTGGTTTGCCAAGAGGCTGGTGACCAGTGTGCTGACACAGAGGACCCCACTCATAGCCTCTTAGACTAGTTACACTCTACATGCTGCTTACTGCAGATGGCATTCCATGGACCTGGCTTCTCCAAAATCCTGAGATAAGACTTCACTTTCAGATCAGATATTCACACAATGGTTTTTCAGGGCTGTCTGGGAGAGAATTTTATCCTGCCACACAGTACTTGGCCTCACCAACCTTCTAGAACCTTGGTACAAGTCTCTATCAGACCCTCATTCTTGCATTTATCATGCCTATTAAACCAGTGACTGCCAGCAAAATTGATAAATTCAGTTGCAAGGTTGAGATGTAGCCTGGCCCCCTTTGGACCAGAGTTGCATTGGTCCCTGTGTTCTGCCTTCCAAGCTGAGCCTAGAGAGACACTTTAGGCAATTGTTTTCCATCAGTAAATCCTTCAGTGGTGTCCTAGTCTGGTTCTGTTGTTGAGATAAACACCATAACCCAAAGCAACTTTGTGTGTGTGTGTGGGGGGGTGTGATTTGGCTCATCAATGGAAGCCAAACATATGATTAAAGGGAGGTACCTGGGCCCAGAATTGAAACTAAAGACCACAGGAATGCTGCTTACTGGCTTGCTTCTCTTGGCATCCTCAACTACATTTTTGATATAGCCCAGGCCCACCCAGGGATGGCACTGGCCACAGTGGGGCTGAGTCTTCCTACATCAATTAACAATTAAGAAAATATCTCTGAAACATCCATAGGCAATTCCAATGGCTGAAATACCCCAGTTGAGGTTCCATCTTCCCAGGTGACACTAGTTTGTGACACTAGATTTCAACCGAGTTGAAATCAAAACAAAACAAAACAAAAAAACAGAAAACTAACCAGCACAAATAGCAATCTCAGTTTAGGTTCATTCCTTTCAAGAGAATCTGTTTTCATGATGGAGCCTTTGATGGTCAGTCAGGGTCTTGTCTTTACTGCACCTTTCCTAATGTCGCAATGCACACTAGGAGGGAAGTTTCTATTCAAGTGTTAATGGCTTTCACAAATATAGCTGCTTTCTTAGCACCCACATTACTTACAACCTTAAACTCTCTCCTCTCCAGATGTCAGTTTTTTGCTCAGTTTGTTGTTCTCTTATTACAGACCTGGATAAGAGCAATGAGCAGTAACCATCTCCTCTCCTGAGATTTCCTCCACTAAACAAATTAGTCCATTGCTTTTGAATTCAGCCTCACTCAAGTTCTCAGGATACAGGGAGAATGCAGCCAGATTATTTGCCAGCATATCACATGAACAGCCCATTTGCTGTTATAGTCCTTGTTCCCCTATGAAGACCACAGGTCAGGCCTCTACTGACCATATTCCTCTTGGGATTCTTGTCTTCTAAACTCTAACAAGAGCCCCTTGAGTTTGGTTTACACCATTCTAGACCCTCTCTAGTCTATACCTCTAGGCTCTACTACATTCTGACACAAACCCATTTCAAAGGCCCATGAGCCGTATGTTCAGGTTTTCTAAAATAGCCCCACTCAGTACCAGTTTTCTGAATTAGTGACTTTTCTTGTTGCTTTGACACTAATCTGACAAAAGCAACTTTGAAAGGAAGGGTTTATGTAGGCTCCTAGTATGAGGGTACAGTCCATCACTGAAGGGAAATAACGCAGCTGTCTATATTGCATCCAAAGTGATGAGTGCTGGTGCTCAGATCACTTTTTCCATTTTATTACGTCTAGGCATTCCCAGGTCATAGGATGGTGCCAACCTCATTCAGATGAGTCTTCCCTGCTCTGTAAACCTCTCTGGAAGAACTCATGCATAGACACACCCAGAGGTGTTTCATGTGATCAAATTGACAATGAAGATTCACAATCACATGCCATTAAAGTGCACAAAGGAGTCTAGTACATCATATAATGGAATGAACCTTGGTTGCAGTGGAAGTACAATTTCCTTTACATAGGAAATAGTCTTGTTCCATTTTGTTGTTTTTGGCAGTGTTGGGGATGGAATCTAGGGCCTACTCCAAACTAGGCAAGCATGTCACTACTGAGCTATTCTTTCATCCAATACCCTAGTTCTCTATACAGGAAGAAGTTGGCTGTCAGTGCCTCATATTCTCTCCAAATGATAACTTGGTTGTCTGCTTCTGTGCTATTAGAAAGTACATGTCTTTTGTGGACAAGAGAAGACATTGCTTCATATGTATACGTGCTGAACTCAACCTTGATTTGAACCCTGTTTAGCAGCTTTACTATGGACCTGAGGCAGAAATAAATGTGTAGAGAAGCCTGCAGAAATCTTAAACAGAGTCATCTTAGCTTCATTCTCCACTAAAATGCTACCCTTAAATCATGAATTAATATTTGCTTCATTCATGACTTAGTATTTTTTTTTTTTGCCTCGCAGAGGTGCCTCATGAGAACTTGTCAATGAAAGAAATAAGGTGGCTCTAAATAGAAATATGTGTGAGGAGGGTGGTGAGGGTAGAGAGGCTTTCCCCCAAACAGGATAGCCTAATCTGTCATGTATAAATGTTTAAGGAAATGCATAGGCTGGCATGTCCAGGGCTATCCAGGACAACACAGCTCAGCCTGAGAAACTGGAAATACAGTTGCCTTGGAGGTAGATGCCACTGAAGGAGAGTGAAGGCAAATCTTGATTGTCACAAGATGTGGGAGGGGAGAGTAAAGTATGAATCTTGCTGTGTGTGTGAGGGCACGTCCAGAGAGGACGCATGAGGCAGTAACTGAAGAAAGCAAGCACCACCCCCCAATATGGGAAGCACCATCCAAAGAGTACAGATAGAATAAAAGTGGAAGGCAGCACGTAAAGCTTCATTCTTCCTGACTGGCTATTCCTTTGCTGCTGCCATGGTTTGTGGACATCGAAGGAGTTCTTGAAGACTTCAGTGTGGATTCACACCAGCAACTTCACAGGGAGCTACCAGGCTTTCCACCTTGGACTGACACAGTATCATTGGTCTCCCTCACTCTGAAGCTTCCAGCTTCCTGAACTGAGCAGCTACCAGGTACTCTACCCAACTTGCACATTCTTGCTGGACAATCCATCCTCTGTTGTGTAATCCAGTCTAGTAAATCCCCCTTTATGTATGTATATAATGTAAATATATATTCTTTTCCTCCAGGAAACTCTGGATAACATGGTGGGTATTTAATCAAGTGTGAAATGGTGTTCGCAACTGCACATCTTACATCACTTCAATTCCATTCTCAGCAAGTAACCCAGTTATAGACTCGGAAAATATGTCTTGTGTTTAGACATGAGCATTTCTATTATTAGAATATTTTTTATGTAATTCAAATTTGATGAATTTGTTTTATGTATATTAATTCAAGGCATAAGATAAATATTAGATATCAATAAGCCTAGTTACTATCAAGGACCCCCTAGGCTACACTTTTCTAGACCAAGTTATGAATAGATGGGGCCATCTTCTTTAATTCTGGAAACTTTCTCAGAGGCCACCTTCCTGTGGACTATGACAGGGGCTTCAGTATTTGCTGAGTAAAACAAGTACATGGTGTATACTTAAACCTAATCCACCTTTTGAATTCTCAATAGCCACCAGGTTTTCCTTGGTTATCCCAAATTTGGCCTCCTTAAATGCTTTTCTATTTAAGCTTTAGAAGAAATTTGTTCACTATTAACTTTATTTACATAATAATTCCTAATATAACTTCTTTTACAACTTCAGTGTCAAAGAGGGAAAAAAGAGAGAGACCAAAAAACCAAACAAAACAAAAACAAAACAAAAACCCAACCCAATCCAAACCAAACCCTCTCTACAAGAAAATTGAGTGGTGCTTTTTATCAAGTGTAAAACATCTATCATCTCCTTTTGTCTTGGCTGCGAGGAATTTCAAAGATATATTTACATATAATTGCAATAGAATATTTTATCTAATAAAATTTCTCCATAAATATGATTTTATCTTTAATATGTGTGCTATAGATTTTAATGACTTATTATTTTAAATTTTATTTTTTATGTGTATGAATGTACTGTCTGCATGCAGGTCTGTGCACCTGTGTTGTTCAATGCCTTGGAGGTCAGAAGAGGGTGTTGGATTCCCCTGGAACTGGAGCTAAAGACGGTTCTCAGTCACCATGTGGGTGCTGGGGATCTAACTCAGGTCCTCTGCAAGAGCAGTCTGTGCTCCTAACCACCAGGCCATCTCCCCAGCTCATGCTTTATTATTTTTAAGTTTATGCACTTTGAATATCATCCTCTGACTTGCTATGATAAAAGGATTTTGCTTGCTTTTGTAAGGCTTTTCTTCTTGTTTCTTCCCCTTCCATATCCTAACACTGTTATATTACTGGTCAGTTGCTCTACTGATTACATTTACCTTCAGAATTTTAATCAAGAGCAGTGAAAGAAAAATTTTTTTTTTACTATATCCATTTTAGGATTCTAGACCAGGCTCTGTAAAAAAAAGACAGATCAATAGGAGAAAAATTGTACAAGTTCACTTAAGTTTTGCATGACACCGAACTCCTTATATAAAAAAAAAACTGTTTAGGACTTAGTAAAAGTAAAAATGTCTATATTAAACAACATTGGTTTAAAGGTTTTGATAAAAATGGTCATACATCTAGTAGGGGGTAGCTGTCTGGGCAGAGCCGCCATTCGCCTTTGCAGCCGGTGCTGGGTGGGTTTGGTTTGATGCCATTGTGTCTTTGTGTGTGTGTGTGTGTGTGTGTGTGTGTGTGTGTGTTCGGGGGGCTCCTGAAGCAAAGGAGCCCGGAAGTCATTCCAGACAGGTACTGGGGCGTGGGCTGAGTCAGGCATATCCCACCCCCCTAACTGGAATTGATGAGAGAGTATCCAAGTGGACTTTTTTGGAGAACCTTCAGAACAGGAAGGGCAGAGTGACTTAGACTTCAAATATCCAATATATAAACAAAATTGAAAGCCTGAAACCTAGACAAGTCAATACTCCATAAACGAGGAGAAAAAAAAAAAAAA
>VZQC01005839.1:375066-390356 GCA_009823505.1 Rhizomys pruinosus | reverse complement strand
CTAAGCTTAAATTTCCTTCCCAAATAAGTAGCATACAGTCAATGAGAAACAGTTTGGGTAAATTTAATGAAAGCTTATGCCTTGGCTCCTGTTTATGGGTATGTGTAATACAACTTAGGCATCTATAGGTCAAAACATAAAAACCTAAAAAAAAATCATCTTACACTTTTAATGAGCTCTAAGTATGTTACATATTCTAGGTCTGAAATTAAGATAGGTGATGGCTTTGGAAAGACAGCTAATGTTGAATTCTATCAGGCATATATATATATATATATATATATATATACCCCTTACCCTTTAATAAAATATTCTTTATGTAATCCCTGCAGATTTGTCTTAAAGCTTCTAATTAGCCAATTAACCTGTCAAACCAGTACTAACTTTACACATTCAAGGACTGACTGGAGGCTCTCAGGACAAAGCCAAAAACCTAGATGTTTTGTTCAAGGATTTGCAGTGTAGAGGAAGTAAACAAGAAGCAGTTACTCATGATATGCTTCGCTCTACAAGATGCAAGTGGATGGGGAAAGCAAGCCTCTGAGGGTCTTAGAGGAGGAGGAGGAGCCCAAGGACATGAAGCTAAGCCCCATACTTGAAAAATAAGGATTTTCTCAGGAGGCCAAAGGAAGGACTGAGGGGTATTACAACTAGAAAGAACAGTTCGATAGTGTGGTGGTGAGAAATCACCCACATAAATGGTGTGGGAATGGCAGGTGAAAAGCACGTTAGAAAGGCTTTAAATATCACACAGGGCTTACAGGTTTCATTCTAAAATAACTGAAAGCTTTTCACAGCAAAGAAATGCAATAATCCCATTTGTATTTTAAATGTCAAGGAAAGGCTGAAAGGAGTCAGGACTTGGCAGAACATCCAGTAAGGAAGTTTAAGAACCTGTGTATGTTAGTCGCCTTGGCTGCATAATAAAATGTCAGACCCAGTGGCTTATAAAATGAGAATTTATTGTCTGACAGATATGGAAACCAGAAATGTAAGAGCAAGGTGCTGCCAGAGTTGGCTTCTGCGACGTCTCTTTCCTTAGCCTATAGAGTACTTCCTCTTTGCATCCTTATACGGCCTCCCCCCAATACTGCACACATATTTCAGATGTCTTTTTTAAGAATATTCCTCACTGAATGAGATCCACTGACCAGCCTCATTTTTAACTTTCTTTTTTAAAATATTTTTTATTATGAGTGTTTTATCTGCATGTATGTAGACGTGCCATGTACCGGCAGTGTCTGTAGAAGCCAGAAGAGCATGCCATCCCCTGAACTGGAGCTATAGTAATTGTTAGCTGCCATGTGTGTGCTGTAAACCAAACCCAGGTCCTATGCAAGAGCAGCCAGTGTTACAGGGCTCTACAGAGATGAGCCATCTCTCCAGTCCCTGTAACTACCTTGCTTAAAGGCTTCCAAAGAAGCATATTCTAAAGAACAGGAGGTCAGTACATATGAGTTTTAGAAGGACACTATTCAACTCATGACAACAGTTGGCAGCTGTAAGAATGGAGGAGAAAACTAAAGGGAGCTGGGAAGTAGGAGCCTACACAACTTCATGGTGATAATATGCGAGCAGTAATGTCTGCCTGGTTTTTGGTTGAGGCAATCAGGACCCTGATTTGGACAGATCAGGCCATTTGTCACAAACAAAACAAAAACATGATTTAGAAAGTCTTTCTAAATCAGACAGCAGCTGCATAGGAAATAAGGTCAACAGTCGACAAATGAGACCTCATCAAACTCAAAAGCTTCTGTAGAGCGAAAGAAACAGGAAGTGAAGAGAAAACCCAGAGTGGGAAGAAATCTTCACCAGTGATACATCTGACAGAGCAGTAACATCCAGAATATATAAACTACTCAAAAAAACAAAGAAGAAAATAAATGACTCACTCAAAAGATGGAGCAAAGAGCTAAACAGAGACTTCACAAGTGAGGAATTAGAGATGGCTGAGAAACACCTTAAGAAGTGTTCAACATCACTAATCATTAAGGAAATGCAAATCAAAACCACTTTAAGATATCATCTTACTCCAATAAGACTGGCTAGGATCAAGAAAACAAATGATACCAAGTGCTGGAGAGGTTGTGCGGAAAGGGGAACACTCATCCACTGCTGGTGGGAATGTAAACTCGTGCAGCCACTATGGAAATCAGTGTGGAGAACCCTTGGAAGACTTGGAATGAACTTGCCACCCGACCCAGCCATACCACTCCTAGGCATGTACCCTCAAGACTCCCCCCACTGAAGAGATACATGCATGGCCATGTTTATTTCAGCTCTCTTCACAATAGCAAGGAGCTGGAACCAACCCAAATGCCCCTCAACTGATGAGTGGATAGAGAAAATGTGGTACATTTAGACAATGGAGTTCTATGCAGCAGTAAAGAAAGACAACATCATGAGCTTTGCAGGAAAATGGCTGGAGCTAGAGGACATCATGCTGAGTAACACAGTCCCAGAAAAACAAATGACAAATGGTATCCCTCATCTGTGGATGCTAGTGCCAATTACCTAGTTGTAAGTATTTCTTGTGCTTGGCCCCTTGTACTCTTGTCCAAAGCAGCTGGGAGTGATGCATATTGGAAACAACAACAACAACAACAGAAAGGACTGCATCAAAGAACTGACTGAAATAGTGAACTTCTGCTCAAATCAGTCAACTTCCACATGGAGAATATTGAGAAAGACTGAGAAAGAGATGAAAAGCATGTTTGGCAGAATGCATGAGCTCTGGTGGGGTGGGAGGATGGGGGGAGGGACATGGGTCTAGATTTGATAAAAAAAATATATAAATAAATTAATTTAAAAAAGATGGAGTAAAGAACTGAACAAAGACTTCACTATTGAGGAAGATGGCTGAGAAACATCTTAAAAAGTGTTCAACATTGTTCATAATTAAGGAAATGCAAATTAAAACCACTCTTAAGATATCATCTCACTCCAATAAGACTGGCTAAGATCAAGAAAACAAAAGACACCAAATGCTGGACAGATTGTGGGGAAAGAGGAACACTCATCCACTGCTGGTGGGAATGTAAACTCCTACAATCACTGTGGAAAGCAGTGTGAGGAACCCTTAAAAGACTCAAAATGAGCCTATGACCTGACCCAGTCATACCACTCCTGGGTATAAACCCTCAAGACTCAACCTAATGCAGAAACACATGCACATCTATGTTTATTGGAGCTCTTTTCACAATAGTGAAGAGTTGGAACCAACCCAAATGTCCCTCAACTGATGACTGGATAACAAAAATGTGGTGCATCTACACAATGGAGTTCTATGCAGCAGTAAAGAAAGATGACATCATGAGATTTGCAGGTAAATGGATGGAACTTGAACTCGAAGTCATTATGCTAAGTGAAGTAACACAGTGGTACCAAATTCCTCAATTGAAAGAAAAGCTGAGCAATGTTATTGTTACATTTCTTTCTATCTGAAAGCAACTGTGATGTTATAATGTGAATATCTTAAAAAAATAAAGTTAGACTAAAAAACAAGACAAAAACAAAAACATGAAAGGAGGCTTAGTGCATTATTAATGAGGAGTTCAATTTTTAACCTGCTGCGATTGAAGCAGTAATGCATGTAGTTAGTTACCAGGCAAGTAAAGTTCAGAGTGCAGGGAAGGCAATAGCATCGGAGGCCAAGGGTACACGAGACTGTCCCCGCAGAGAATGTAAAACGGGAACAGAAGGAGTGGCATCCTGGTAACACTGAAGGGTAGGCCACAAACAGAAGTCAAGCATGAAGGCTCCGAAAGGCCAACAGAGGCACAGACTCCACCCAAATGAAAGAAAGGGCTACAAAAACGAAGAGAGAAGATTCAGTCCCACACCGGGGCTGGTTCTTAAATCTTTTCCAGAAGTATAAAGACAGTTTACTCCAGGCATCATCATAAGAACATATTAATGAATTCTAATTTGTTATCAAATTAGACTTTATTTTATTTTTTACTATCTAGAACACTGTCAAAATACTCTGCAGAGGTTATATAGTTCATTGTACTTTTTGTGGATTTCAGATCTTTAAATGAAATAAATCTGAGTGTGATGTCACATACCTATAATGCTCAGCAAACTGAGGTTTTTGGGATCAATTATTCTTGATACATACATTTGTGCTACAATACAAATTTTAAAGTCATTTACAAAAAAAATGATATCTTCATTAATACATGTGACTTAAATATTCTTGTGGAGGTGGGAAGACTCTTGATTAATATCTTAACAATAATACATATAACACACCTTAAAAATACCATGGTCTTAAGCAGTTTATAAAATTTTCATGAAATCTACTTGATGCACAAAACTGAAAGCAAGCTTATCACAAGAGATACATTTACCCAGGATTAATATTGTGAATATCACTTAGCCAATCAGATAAAGAAACTTTAAAATTGGACATTATTCTGGAGACCCTAAGGCACAATACAAATGACTTATTATTAAAAGTTTTAAAAAGCAAAAAAGGGAAATATTACTTACAGAATATTTTAATAAATTTAACACTACTATATAATAAAGAAAAAGTTTCCACAAACCTTCCCTCACACACCTAGTAATTTGTATTTACACAGTATTATTATAGTAATTTGAAGTGTTAATCTATGATACAATAATGTTACTTCAGAAAACATAAAAAATATAGTTCTTTTTAATGGCCATCCTCCCACTTCTGATGAAAGCTAGACAGTTCATCCTAATGTTACTTAAAACTTTGCAAATGCAAAACAGGTATCATTCTGCTTCATAAAGCTCTCAGGACTGAAGGCTGTCACACAGAATAGGTGGATGGTTCATCATCACTTAGGTCTGAATCTTCATCCACACCTTCAATGACTGACTTCTTCCCTTTACAGCAGGACACAATTAATCCAATCAAGAACACCTGCAAATTTTAACATGTTGTGTTACTGTTTCAAATTTAAAATTATTCAGAAGCAATGTATTTCAACTCAGTGACAATACTGAGACACACACAGATTACTGAGACTCCTGCGAGTTTATGTGCTCAACTGTTAAGAAGGCTGAATCATGCCTGAGTTCCCTATACTTACCCCAAGAAAGGCCCAGTTACCAAAATAGTATGCAGCACTGAAGAACCAGAACTTGTGAAGGAATAGGTAAGTCCGGGTTACAGTACATTGATCTACAAAAACAAATAAATGATTATGTTGTTGATTCACTTTGAATCTAAAATGCAGTTAACTAAAAAGTGACCTGAAAGTTGGAGGACGGCTCTTAAGTCTTCTCCAAAGCCTATTCTCAATCACATCCATATAGCATTAAGTTGCCAACTATTATGGCATATGTAAAGGAGGTAGAATGCCACTACTGTAATTTCGATACTAACTATAAAGGTTACATTGGTCAGTTCAGTTTATTTAAAACAGAAAAATGGAATGTCAGACATATCATAATGCAACACAAAGATCTCCCATTCAAGAGAAAAAATGAAAAGAGGAAACAAATATGTTAGAATACAATGTATTTTTCTGAAATACCAATTCTTATAACAGCTCATTTAAGCGGATTTTACTGAGTTCATTTTAAGGATGCTACTAAAATGGTAGTTTGCTCTTCTAAAGAAACATCAAGGTCATTCTTTAGTGATATGGCTCTTACACATTTATAGCTTCAATGAAAAATAAATCATATATATTTCCCTTTCAAATAAAGTATAACTCTTAAAGAGAAAGCAGACTGGTTATTTAATAGTTGTGTTGATATCAAACTAACATTATGCAAATAGATATCCGTTACTCCCATTAAGTTACAAAGACACATGCAAACAATCTTCTAGTAAATGAAGTCTGAGAAAATAATACTTTAAGTCATTCAAAAATCCCAGGCAGCACAGTGAGAAACAGTGTTTACTGCTGCTGACAGAGTTCAACAATCTTATACACTCCAGACTGCCTTTATTATTTTTTTCAGTATAAAATCTTTGTCTTATAAAACAACTTCTTTTCTTCCTATTAAATAAAGAGTACTTTTCTCTAAAATGGACAATAGCCAAACATCCTATATACAATTAGGAGATCATATTCTTCTGTCGATTAAGAAATGCATCTTTAAATCTCTAAGTTGTATTCTTTATGAACTATCTTCTTGCCTTTAATAAATGCTATTGGTTTTTCTAAAAAAATTAGGCTGGGAGTTTTGTAGCCTAGTTATTACATAGGGATCAAATATACTTTTCTAATTTTTGGTGTTTTTGGCTGACACACAGTTTCCTGAAAAGTAGAATTTAGGTTATTTTATAAGAATACCTTTCCTACAGTATGCAAATATTTAAATAATCTGAATACCATCCCTTCCACTGTACTTCAACTTCTGAACTGTTCCATATAAAACTGGACAAAGCCATCTCTTTTTCTGGTAGGAAAATACCCAGTTCAATAGGGAATCAACTTCTTTGCAGCAATGAGGCCCAGCAATGTACTCCTGTCTACTGACTCCCAAGCTTCCTTCGTACCCTTCCTGTTCTTATAGGTATTTGTTTCTTTCATTTTGTTTGAGACAGGGATTCCTAGAACAGCTCAGGCTGATCGCGAACACATAGCCCCTCCCTCAGACCCTGAATGCTGGGATTACAGGTGTGCACCACTATATCTGGTTCTAAATGCTTCCTTGCTTTCCTCCATATTGCACTCAAGATTACAGCTTTAGACTAGGGACTGGGAGTTCAGTGTACCTGAGGACTCCTAGACAGGACACTCAGTCATCATTCACTCTCTGCTCCCACCACATTTTACTCTCACTTCAGTTACAAAGCTTATTTCATAGTAATTCAGAGTAACATAGTCACTTTTCCATTTTTCACTGAATAAGCCTGAATATTCTAAAGTGCTTATCAGAATACTCATGTTCACTTACGTTCAATATGACTAAAATAAAATTTAAGGCACCAGTCATCTTATTAAAATACATTTTTCTAAATAGGACATTTTCTAATGTTCTTAAATTAAGATCTAATGAGATTACAAGGAGCTCAAAACAAGACCCATGATATGTCTTCAAAATGAGGTATATATAAAATACTCAGTATGGTGAAAGGAGAGCCAGGGTGTGTACCGGAAGGACGAGGACTTGGCCTCCTTGCTCTGTGAACCACGGAGCCTATACACTGTAAAAAGGGCTATCACTCTATTTCCTCCCAGAACCATCAGAAAGATCAAATGAAGTACTTCAAAAGCCCAGGGCAAAGTGACAGTTAATACCCTCCCCCCCCCTTTTTTTCTTTCTGTTAAGTATAACCAAAGACATGATAAAAATAAAAGTTTTCAAAAGCTACTCTAATAGTTATAAGGTAAGCAACTAATCTTAACATTTTAGAAATGTCTGCCCCATAGCAATAAGGAAGAATTATTGAAACATTAGTATTATCCATTTTCTCTACATATAGTTGAAACAGACACAATGGGTTGAGTGAAATTCTAATGTGAATAATTTATTAACAAGATATACTGTTCAAAGTATTATTCCTGGGGCTGGAGAGATGGCTCAGTGGTTAAGAGCACTGTCTGTTCTTGCAGAGGGCCTGGGTTTGGTTCCTAGCACCAACATGGTGGCTAACAACTGTCTGTAACTCCAGATCCAGAAGATGCAATGCTCTCTTCTGACCTTCACAGACACTGCATGACATGGGCCCACTCATACACATAAAAGAATACACTCGGGGCTGGAGAGATGGCCTAGCGGTTGAGAGCGCTGACCGCTCTTACAGAGGACCCGGGTTCGATCCCCAGCGCCCACATGGTGGCTGAGAACTGTCTGAAACTCCAATTCCAGGAGAACTCCAGTTCCAGGGGAATCCGAGACCCTCTTCTGACCTCCGCGGCATTGCACAACACGGGTGCACAGACCTGCATGCAGACAGTACATTCATACACATATAGAAATAAATAAAATAAAAAAAATAAATAAAAAAAAAAGAATACACTCATACACATAAAAGAAAAACAATAAAATACTTTAAAAATTCCTTTTAAATATGGAAGGTCAGGACTTAGAAAAATGTTTGTTCACGATTCCAACCTTCTGGCCCCAGCGGGCTAGGAGCCCTACCTGTGCTGCACACATCAAAAGACCAGCGTGCACCCTGCTGGGCAAGCAGACTTCACCTGTGTCCTACAGAACACCAACTTGCAAAGGAACAGGTGAGGGCTGCCTTCCTGGGGACTTTGGGCACCCCTGTGCCCTGTAGAGGCCCGGTATCACCAGGGACATTCCAACCTTCCAGCCCCAGCAGGCTACGGGGGCAGAGCTACCTGTGTTCCACACAGCACAAGACCAGCATGAGCAGACTTCACCCGTGTCCTGCAAAACATCAACCTGCAAAAGACCAGCCAAGGGAAGTGGTGGTACAGAAGATCTAGCTGTGCAGCCAACGTTGAGGTATCAGAACCCAAAGAAACAAATAAACAAACGAATCCACATGCCAAAGACACACACACAAAAAAACCAACATGGGAAAAGCTCATAATAAATCCACACCAAACTCTACCAACCCTACAGAAGACTCCAACAATGAGATCTCCCTGGAAGGAAACCAAGACACAGACTAGAAAAACAATTGTGGACATATTCAAACAAATTAGAGAAGTAAGGGAAGAGAATGAAAATCTCAAGAAGTACCAAGAGGGAAAGAAATCCTCCTCACCCTCAAGGACAGACACCACCTTAGAGATGAAAGGATGGAAAATAGTTTCAATGCTAAAAAGGTTACAAGAAACAACCTGGAGGGCTATTCTAATATCAAAACAAAATAGATCTCAAAATTAAATTCATCAGAAGAGCAGGAAGAGGGCCATTACATCCATTTCAGAGTCAATGAACCATGAAGACTTCACAATCCTAAATGTATGCACCAAACTCTGGTGTACCTAACTTTATAAACACAACTCTGCAGGACCTCAAGACACAGATTAACCCTAATACACTAATAGTGGGAGACTTCAACACCCCACTAAGCCCCTTGGATAGATCAACTGGACAAAACATAAACAGAGAGATAACAGAATTGAACAATACAATACACCAAATGGGCCTCACAGACATCTACAGAGTATTCCACCCAAATACCAGAGAATATACTCTTCTTCTTTTTTGGAATTTTTTTCCATTACTTCTTTATTTTTATTTTTTTTTTCATTTTTTAACAATAAGTAATAATTTATGAGTAAAAGCATCTTCATGAAAACCAATTTGCAAGCAGTTGTACCCAAACACCCACCAGCCTGGGTCCCCCTCCAGATGGGGGGTTGTATGTTCAATCAAGTTGATCAAATAAGTGTCCAGACTACTATTGCTGTAGTTTCACCATTCACTCCAACTCGCAGCCCTTATATTCTACCATGTCCCCTCTTCGCAGATTATTCCTAGGCTTAAGAAAAGGGGGCACAAGTGGACGAGAAGCACAAACAGTCTACTTCCTCTGGAGCTGTGTCTTGTGACTCTGGTCATTCTGGCTGTTTCCTTTCACAGGCTGACAGTTTGTCCAGGAATAACCTTTTAATCCTACTAATGAAGCATTTACTTTCTACTCAGCACAACTATGGAAATTCTCCAAATTGACCACATACTGGGGCACAAAGGAACCTCAATAAATACAAAAGGATAGAAGTTATTTTATGCATTTCTCAGACCCACAGTGGATAAGCTCTAAGTTCCCAACTAGCTACAAGAACACTGGAGAGCTAAACAATACAATCCTGAACAATGGATGGGTCAGGGGACGAAGAAATAGTGAATAAAAGTATTCATGGAACTGAACAAAAAAAGACAATCACAAACCCCTGTGGGACTACATCAAGGCAGTCTTAAGAGGAAAATTTATAGCCCTAGTGCCCCCACATAAAAAAACAGAAAGTGAACAAATAAAGACCTGGACCCTGCAGCTTGAAAACACTTGAGAGACAACAACAAATGAACCCGAAACCCAAACAGACAGGAAGGAAATAAAAAAATCAGAGCAGAAATCAAATGATTAATAGAACACAAGAGAAACAATACATAAAATCATAACATCCAAAGAAGCGTGGTACTTTGAAAAAATAGACAAAACTCGATAGACCTCTAGCCCAGTTAACAACAAAAAAAAAAAGAGATGGCAAAGCTCCAAATCAATAGTTATTAGTATATGATAAGGGGAAATTATGACAACAGACAAAATAAATAAACTACAGACAATTTATCGCGAATACTTCAATAAAATCTTATTACTCCACTAAATTGAAAACCTAAGAGAAAATAGATGAATATTGAAATCCTGGGAACCCAACAAAGCTTAACAAAGAGAAATGACAGTTTAAATAGACCTCATAATATTAGAGGAATTGAAGATGTAATAAAAACATCCCCAAACTAAAAAGCCCTGGTTTCTGATGGTTTACAGAACAGGCAGAATTCTATTAAAACATTTAAAAGAGGTCTTACATACCATTGGCTACTCAAACATTTTAAAAGGATTACAAACAGAGGGGATTCTCCAAAACTTCTCTTCTATGAAGCCTCGCATCACCTCAATACAAAGTGAGGCAAAAGATTGAAGCAAAAAAAGAAAAGCTATAGACCCATCTCACCAACGAATAAGATTGCAAAAAAATTCTCAACAAAAACTTGCAAATCGCATACAGACCCCACATCAAAAAAGATCATCCATCAGGATCAAGTTGATTCATACCAGAGATACAGGATGGTTCAAGTAATGCGAATCAATAAATATCATAAAGCTCTAATGGACCCGCGAAAGACAAAAACTACACCCAGTCGATCTCAATTGATGCTTAGAAAAACCGTTTGACAAGTGTCCATGCTATCTCCCTTTCTTGTTTTTAAAAAGTTTCCAAAGAGAGATAGGACTGAGATGGAAGACATTCCTCAAACATTGATCAAGCCATACTTATTAGACAAACTCCATCTGCCAACATCATCCTTAAATGAGAAGAACATTTGAACTATTCCCCTTAAAGGTGGGATACCCTTAGTCAAGGCGCTGCCCTCCTCATTGCGCACTCCCTCTATCAAATTTAGTGCTCACAAGAACATTGCTAGGGCGCAATAAGACAAAGAGGACATTTAGGAGTATTATTGGAAAAGAAGAATGTTAATGCTATCCCTTTTTGCTAGATGATTATGATAGTTTCCTAAGGGATGCTAAAAAATTCCACCAGAAAAGCTTCTGAAATGATTAAGAGTTTTTAGTAAAATGTGGGCTACAAAATCAACCTAGAAAAAATCAGTTAAGCCTTTCTTTTAGAACAACACTATAACATTTAGGAGAGAAGGAATACAAGAACACCTTCTACTCACACATGCCTCAAAAATATTGAGATACCTGGGAACAAAACCTAAAAAAACACCAAGACCTTCTACAACATAAACTTTTAAACTTCTCTGAAGAAGGTAGGAATTGAAAAATGAACATTCAAAGATGGATATGACCTTCCATGCTCATGGATTGGGATATAAAATAGTACAAATTGTCCATTTTATCAAACTATATACAGATTCAAGGCAATCCCACCAAACTCCCTATGAACTTCTTCACGACTTGGAAAAAAAAAATTGGTTAAGATTCATATGGAAAAAAAAAAGACCCCAAATATCTAAAGCCAACCCTGAGCCATACTCTAGTACAGCTAGCTAAGATCAAGAAAACAAAAGACAAGCAGATACTGGAGTGGGTTTGGGGAAAGGGGAACACTCATCCACTGCTGGTGGGAATGTTAAACTTAATAACCATTATGGAAAGCTTCAGTGTGGAGACCTCCTATTAAAAGACTCGGAATGACCTTTACCACCTGACCCAATCATACCACCTCCTGGGTAATATACCCCAAGGACTCATCCTACCACAAAGAATACATGCACATCCATGTTTACTGCAGCCTCTTCACAATAGCAAAGAGCTGGAAACAAAACCTATACCAGATAACTCTCAACACGACAAGTGATGACAAAAAAATGTGTCGGTACATCTACCACAATGGAGTCTATTCAGCGGTCTTAGTAAAGAACGGATGGCCTTATGAACATTTGAATGTAATCAATGGATTGAGAGCCTGCCAAACGCCATATGCTGAGTGAGGTGCACAGTCCCAGAAAGAGACAGAGAAGGGTTTCCTCTTTGTGGATGCTAACACCAAATTCACCAGATGAAAGGCAAGCTGCATACGTATTGGTTATATTTTTGTTTATCTGAAAGCAAACGTATGTTGTTACAGGTGGTAATTCTCTCAATGGGCTCTAGAATCCCCCCACCCACCAATTACTTTTTCAGACTCTTATTACTGTATATGGGGTAGGAGGTAGAGTATGTATCCAATTTTAGATGTAATATGCAAATTAACAGAGGAAGAATGTGAGTACCTAAGCATAAAAAAAGACTGAGAGAAAGATTGGCAGGACGTTATGGCAGAATGCATGTCTGGGATGGGAGATTGGTGGTGAGGGAAGGGGAAAGGGGAACACTGCCTGAACAGAATGAAAAATGATGTATGAAATACATCAAACATCAATAAATTAAAAAAAAAATGTTCGTTCACAACCTGAGTGGACTTGAAGTCTCCAGGACACACATCTCTGGACGTGCCTATGAGTTTGTTTCCAAAGAGATTTAAGTAAATCTGGGCACCACCATCCCATAGCTGAAGACCAGACTGAGTAAGAAGGGAAAAAGGTGACAGCAAGCGGAGCCCCTCATCTCTCTGCATCCCATGGACAGAGTGTGACCAGCCTGTTTACCTTCCTGCCACGATGGATGCTTCCTCTTCTGAAACAAAAGCCAAAACCAATCCTTTTTCCCAAAATTGCCTTTGCCAGGTTATTTTGTCACAGCAATGAGAAAAGTAACTAATATCGTAACTATTTTTAAAATAAGAACAGTATCTTCTATGGTTTAAGTATTATAAAGCCCCTATGTATAAGTATGAAAGTATTTAGAAAACATGATTTAACACTCTTAATACCATTAGCACTCTAAACAAAAACCAGGAGCTTTATTATTTGTTTCTATACTAAAGGACATTTTGGGAGTTAGAACGTGACTGAATTAGAAATTTCAAGGCCATAAAAGGATACAAGACAGAGCTAAGCTGGCAGAAGCACATGAAAGTAAAATCACCTCATTATCCCAAGTCTAGATAATCTATTCAGTGACATTTGAGACTGGCATAGATTGGTTTCTTTGGCCTACCACTAAAACCATATCCTAAGTATTTTTCCTACCACACTGTTTACTTGTTTTCCATTTGCTTTCTAAAACTAAGGTAAAGGTACTCTGTCGTGTCTTTTTTGTTAAAAACATGAAACTGGGGCTGGATGTGGTGGTGCAACCTTTACTCCGCACAGAGGCAGGCAGCAGTCCTCTGAAGTGGCTTCTAGGCTTCCTAATGAGTGAGTTCAGACAACAGGGAGACCCTTGTCTTTTCAAAAAACATCAGATACCCCACTAACAAAAAAAGAAACTATACTAAAAACCCCTACCTGAGTATGCAACAGAGTTTTATGATTACGTATGCTTCAATTTGTTTATTCACATAAAGTGGATAAACACAGAAACTTTTGCAAATTAGCCTCAGACTTCCATGTCATGCTCAAGGGATGAGTCCATGAACAGAGGCGGGGAGACGCTGTTTGCCATCTGCTACCTTCCAGCTGCTCGCCTGTGTCCCCGACACAGAGCACATCTAGGGACCCTTCTAAAGTTGCTTGAGAAAAATGACTACAATTTTTATACTTTCTTCGACTTTCACAGTCAATTTAGGGCGGAGGAGATGGCTGAGTGGGTAAAGAGCTTATTATTCAAGCATTAGGACCTGAGTTGGATCCTTTACATAGGTCCCTATGTAAAGCAGGATGCAGTAGCATGTGTCTTGTTAATTCCTAGCAGCATCCTGCTTCCGGCTGGGCGGGACATATTCCATGAAGCTTGTGGGCCAGCTTGCTTGGCCTACACAGCTATGAACAAAAGATTGTCTCAAACTAGGTGGAAGTCCAGGCCCCACACCTGAGGATGTCCTTGGACCGCCACACGTTTCACGGCATGTGTTGTCCCGTCCCCCTGCCCCCACCTCTGCCCGCCTCCACACACACACACACACACACACACCACACACACACACACACACACACATACACACAAAGAGACAGAGAGAGAGAGAGAACTCGGTTTAATTAGTGGATGTTCCATTTAGGGATTGTGTTTTAAAAACAAAAGTACTCAGGAAACTTGTGATTGTGGTCACTGAAAAGGAAATAAAGTTATAATTAAACCATATAATTAAACTATATTTACCATGATAATGTAAAATATACTTTTTCTTCCTGTGCAGAGATATCTTGAAAAGCTAAGAGTTGAGAAAGGGCATTTTAAGTATACGAGTCAAACTGAAAGACTTTTAAATCCCTCTACTGCCACCATCCTCAATCCCATCTCACATAGCATCAGAGAAATAATTCACAAAAGGGGGCTGGAGAGATGGCCTAGCAGTTAAGAGTGCTGACTGCTCTTGCAGAGGAGCTCAGGTTTGATCCCAGCACCCACATGTTGGCTGAGAACCGTTTAACTCTCCAGTTTCCAGGGGAAATCTGATGCCCTTCCTCTGACCTCTGTCTGCGGCATTGATGACACGAGTGCACAGACCTATATGCAGACCAGTGCATTTCATACACATAACAAAATACATAAAATAAATAAATAAAAAAAGAAAGAATTCAGAAAATGCCCCTATACCACTGTTTGTCACATGACAGCAGCCTTTATTGGTTTACACAACAGTTTGAATATTAGACATATATTTCCTTTTAGAGCACTAGTTATAACATTTTTAACATTTTAACAATGGGCACTAAATAGCTCTGATTAATAAGTATAACATCTTTTATTTTAAATGTATTTATATTTTTGTATTTTTTTGGAGACAGGGTTCCCCTTTTAGTCCCAGGTTGGCCTGAGCTCGCTTCTGCTAGGACCAGCTAGTCCTTGAACCAACTAGAGATCTGCCTGCCTTTGGCTCCCAGACTAATTTTTGAATTTAAAGGGCATGTTACCACCACGCCTAGCTTAAATGTATTTTAATAAGCACTGTCAATATCATCCACAATCATCATGTAAAATTTTCTGTTAAGTTCTCAAGCTAACAGTGGTGGTGTGTAGTTACATTCCCAATATTCTAGAGGTTGAAGCAGAATGACCATTGGGGGGCAGCCTGGGCCAATATGGGATCTGAGGGGACCCTGGAGCTATACAGCAAGACCTTGTTTCAAAAAACATT
>VZQC01005839.1:254590-365906 GCA_009823505.1 Rhizomys pruinosus | reverse complement strand
TGTATGTGTATGAATGTACTGTCTGCATGCAGGTCTGTGCACCCGTGTCGTGCAATGCCGCGGAGGTCAGAAGAGGGTCTCGGATTCCCCTGGAACTGGAGTTCTCCTGGAATTGGAGTTACAGACGGTTCTTAGCCGCCATGTGGGTGCTGGGGATCGAACCCGGGTCCTCTGCAAGAGCGTCGGTGCTCTTAACCGCTAGGCTATCTCTCCAGCCCCAGTATGATTCTTTATTAACAATTAGATTTATAAAAATTATTAGGAATACTTCAAAACTACATTAAGCTATGAAATTTTCCTAATTTAAAATTTCTGTATTACTTTAGCTTATTATATTATATTAAAACTGTATCCTCAAATGTTTAATGTGTACTAATTACTAAATGCCTCTTGTCAAAAGCATGCACACTATTGACCAGTGCATAAGATGCTTTCTTGGGTATTAAAATGCTATTGTCTCCTGGTTAACCTTTCACTTTCCAAACTGAGGTCCTCTGTAATAACCTAGGTTTAGCCTTTCCATTTCTGGTCTTTCTCTTTATTATCCGTTACTTTATTAATTATTCATAATTTGAAATGGCCATTCTATTTTTTTAAAGTAGTAACACCACTTTATTTTTAATACCTAAATGGTATTACATTTCTTCCCTCTTAAACAAAACACAAAAATGTTAACTAGAGAGATTAGAAGAAAAAAGAAAAAAGAAAGAAGACTTGGAGTCCAGACCTTTGCATTAAATTTCAGGTCTTATTCTGTCGCACAACTTCTAACTCGTAGCAGACCATTCTGCACCCATGTAAGGAGGGGACCTCTGAGGTGCTACGTCTAGGCCTCCTTTTCATTAATACCATGTTTTACATTTTTAGAATTATTTATAAATTACGTGGCTCTTATGGCCTTTATTCCCATTTCTAGGGCTCCTATGCAAACATGTGGGTTTGGGGGTAAATTCTCTAACCCTAACCTATGTAATAGCTTAGAAAAATGGTTTCAGGAGCACAGGAAGTTGATGTCTGTTGTTAGCAAAGAAAAATAGCTCAGTAATTGGGTTTTACTTAAAGAAACTGAATTTTGAGTCATCTCTTGATAGTAGGCTTATTTACTCCCAAACTTACTGTCAATCTTTCTACAGCAAGGTATCAATGCATACCTATTCTATTCATTTTCCTTTAACATCATTATCCACCATTAAAATATTTCTCATCTTTTCATTTATGTTTTCTCTCTATATTATCATGTCTTCTTTACCTTTAAATTTTGTCTTCTTAGTTAATTTAATGATTTATAACATTTGGTTTAACACATGAGCTTATATTTTAGCATCTAACTATATAACCCTGTAGGGTACTTGATTATTTTTAAAGCTCTACTCTCTACATTGGGAGAGTAATGCACTTAATCAGAATGCATGCAAAAAATGGAGCCTGATTTATATAGAGCATTACATTTCCAGCTACTCTAATGTCCAAATAAGACAATAAATTTATTTCCAGAACACATAAAATGACTGAATGTGACAAAGAAATAAGATTTTGTGTTTAGGGATTTCTAAACGCTGTCATCTGGGAACATATATATTATTTTGCTTTTTCCCTCAATGGATTTTTTTATGCCCTCAACACTCCTGCTACAATTTACTGTTACTAAACAAGTTAAATATATTTATGACTTATGTCTTGCTAATGCATGATTTTTTCTTCTGGTTAGAATACCTTCAGGTGATTTTGTTTATTTAAATTGAACTTATTCTTCTGAGCCTAAGTGAAATGCTATACTGCCATCCTGGGCAGAATGAATCATTATCCCCCTCTGCCTTACACAGTATTTTGTGCTTTTTATTTTTTCCTCATATTACAATAACTTATTTCTGTGCTATTAGGCTGAATGCTTTCTGAGGGCAGGAATTCCAGATGTGTCCCCTCGGATAGTTTCTCTTTTTCAGAATCTAACACAGTCTTACAGGGTTTATGGTGCCTACACTAACCACACTGACTGGTCTATCACCTTCCTATTTCATTCAAATATTTATAGTTTCAAATTATAGTATTTTATTTTATTCACATTTAAATATAAACTGCTTATATTCATGTTTATTAGGTAGCATTTAAAGAATATATGTAAAGTTGTAGCGATCTCTGCATATATTATTTAAAACTAATTGTGAATTGCCATTTTGGCTCATTTTCAACATAAAAAGTCTGTAGAGATCTTGTCAGAATTAATTAAAAGAATTTCATAAACACAGTAAAAGTCTTTATGAGACTACTGGTAAGCCATCATAACCTATATCAGATTATTTTAAGCATGAAATAAGCTATTTTTAGATGACTCTAATATTCTAACCATAAATACTCAAAATTGGGGTTTCAATATTTTGATATGGTTCATAAACAGGCAATGTATAAAATATTATTTTAAAAGGCTTCTAACTTGCTTAATATTAACAAGAAGCCTGTGTATCATCTATCTATTTTTAGAAATTGTGCCTTAAATTTTCTATGAAAGTTATTTTTTTCTTGGAAAATAATCTAAATTATCATTCTATAATTTCATTTCTGAATATAATTCACTAAACTTCTGTTACTAGCAAAGGACACAGTGTGATTTAAGTATCTTCTGGATTAAACATGATTATTGTATTGTCTACTCTAGTTAAATATTCCTACGCAAAGTGTTACCAATAGTGTGGACTCATTCACACCACACAGTGAGATCTAGGTTCCGTTTCAATGAACACTTTACCAGTCCTTTCACCACATTATGACACACTATCGGGATCCTTCACGTCTTATCTCACTCCCTGACCCATTTCATCTTTTCCTACCAACATTTAAGCAGTTCTCTTTAAAAAAATCTTCCCACTACAAATCCAGTTATCCTATTCCTAGTATTATTCTTCCCAGTACAAATCCAGTTATCCTATTCCTATTATTATTCTCTTCGAAGCATCCCTCAATTCCCTGGAACTGGACTGCGTGTGCTTCTCTCCAATCCTTAAGCTGTACCTTGCCTTCCATCCTTAAATTTGCAAACTTATTTCATTCTTTAAAAGTCCCATCTGCCCCAGACAATCTAAACACTGTTGAAGAACAATCATCCCAGTTGTGGAGATTTATTCAGAATACTGATCAATAATTTCATCTCTTTCCCATACAAACTTATCTTTCCCATTAACTTGCTTTCAGGCAAATTCCTCTTTTAGTCCAAAAACTACTGACACTTCCCAGCTGGGCATGGTGGCACTGGCACTCAGGAAGCAGAGGGAGGTGGATCTCTATGAGATAAGAGCCAGCCTGGTCTACAGAGCAAGTAGGCCAGCTGGGGCTATAGGGAAATCTTGTCTCAAAAACAAAAACAAAAACAAAAAACCCAACCAACCAACCAATCAAATAAATAAGAACCACTGCCACTTTCTTCAGTTGTTCACTCATGGTCCATTTAATTCTCAGCAACTGATTTGAACTTGTATTTCATAGAAAATGATGATAACCACATATTAATGCTATTCCTGCCTACCCTCAGATGGTAGTAAAACCTTATTATCCAACTTTGCAATCTAGAGAAAGTGGGACCCTACTCCTTTCTAAAGCATACTGTCTTGAAAGCTTTTAGTATCATTCTCCTGAACTGGGTTATACTGGTTGGCCATTGATCCCTGCTAACATTTTTCTTCAACCGCTTTTTCTAGGCTAGTTCCATCCCAATAACCTTGAAAGTCTCTTTTAATCTAAATAGACAAATAAAAGCCTTCATTTTGCATGCAAAGTTCTTATCTACATCCCTCTCCAGTGTTTCTCTCCAACTCTCCCAAGGACTGAGGTCGGCACAGCGTCCCTTCCGCGCTCCTCCTTACTCAGCTGGCTCTATCTCCATCATCAGGTTTTCTTGCTTTTCAGTCCTCTCTGTTCTCTCTCACTCTCTCCCTCTCTCTCTGTTCTGCTTTGGGAGACGATTTTCCTGAGTCCCAGTATCCACTCTCTCCACTCTCTGTCACTGTTCCTAACATCCACGTCCAAATGCTCTCAATGTCTCTGAGTCACCCAACATTCCTTAACCCTCCTTTAGTCTTACTCTTTATCTCATTTACTGATACCAGAAGTCTTTCATTTCTTACCTTGCATTTAGTTCAAATTCTCAGATGACTGATGCATTCCCCTTTCCCCATTTCCATGCAATGGTCTCAAATCCCTTTTATATATAACTATTGGAATCAACTTATTGACAATAAATCATAAAGAAACTTCCACATCATTGCATAGAACTTCTCATTGGTTCTTCAGTCACTTTCCAAGACCTTTAATGGTCTCATTTCCAATTTCTAATTCTGGAACTCATTCATTCATCATCCCAACCTTCACCCCCATAAATTAAAGAATGAGGTCTATGAATAATGATGTTGCAAACTCTCTTGAGCATACCCCTGTGTAATCTCAACTCATTTTGTGTGTGTCTTTGGGTTTTAGCTGGAGCCTTACCTTGATGTGTGTCCCTGACAGATTCTTCTGTAACCTTGAATGCCACTCTAGTACCTCTTTCCTGAAACTTTTCTTTGGACAGCCACAGTCTCATTAGACAGGGTCCATCACCTCTTTCTGTGGGCTGCTCTATTCAATTTTTACACATTATCAATTCTAAAAGGGGTGGTAACACTGCTTTACCTTCAGGGGCATCTGCATCACATCTCTTTGGCGTAGAAAGGGTTGAATTGCCTTTATGAACATCAGAAGTTATATTGCTCTGAAAGATGTAACATAAATTAAAAGACAAGTTATGGTAGATTTAATATTAAAGTATCTTGTAACAATACTTTAGGTTCTATACTAAATGACCTTCTTCCCAAAACTAATGACATCAAAAAAAGGAAAAGAAGGCCTATAGTGGCCTTTTACCTAGGATTATACGTAATCACAAGAGTTGAGAGTCTGAGGCAGAAAAATTATGAGATGGGATCTTATCTCTGAAAACATAATCCCCCCCTGCACCACCACACAGGAGAGAGAGAGTGGAGAGGTATGAGGAAGAGATGAGACAGGACTAGAGAGAGCAGAGCGAGAGAGAGAGAGAAAGGAACAGAGAGGAAGACAGAGAGAGACAGAGAGGGGAAGGAGAGATAGGGAGGTAGGGAGGATGGAAGGAAAGGAAGGAAAAGGGGAAAGAGGGAAAGGAGGAAGGAGAGAGGGAAGGAAGGGGAAGAGGGAAAAAGAAAGAGGGGAAAAGAGGATACTAGAAAGAGAAAGGAAAAGAGGGAGGAGAGAAACAGGAAAAGTATGTCTCTTCCAGATAAACACATATTCTTCCTTTGTAGAAGAATATTTACTGAGCATGGCTTAGTGACGTAGTGCAGGAATGAGGCGGAAGGAGAATAAAGGGTCTGAACAGCAACAAACAGCTCCTGTGATCTAGTATGGTGTTTCCCAAATTCATGTACTGCCAAAATCTAAGCTGTTCCACCTGCATTACTGACTAATGTAGTCAATGAAGTAGTGCGTAATAGTTCTTAAAACTAGAGATGTTACCGATGGAGGGACTGAGGTGCTTGTTAGTTTTTCAAATTTCATGGTAAAGTAAACAGAGAAAAGAGCAAGCACAAGAAAAAAATAGATTCAGATGGACTGGATCGATACTGAAAGACTCCCTTAAAGAAATGCCTGAAGCATAGACAGATGTGGCTGTCAGCAAGTACAGCAGGAACTGTTCGAGGAAAAGGAAACTACGAGGTTGAATCCAAAACAGTCAAAAAATTCTTAAATTATCAAAAAAAAAACTTGCTGTTCAATTAACACTACAATGCACAGCTGACTTTTGATCAGTCAACAATATCAATAAATCAGGAAAACAGCTCTGAGGAGTCTGTCTTGTTTGTTTTTTTTAATTTAAAAAAAGCCCAATTATTTACAAACAAGAAATCAGAGAAGTCTCATCCGTGAGATTCACAGTAGCAATGGAGAAGCAGAATGTACTTTCCCGAATGTTTCTGGGACACATTATTATAATTATTTAGAGTTACTTCAGAGGAGGTGTTCTGACGCATTATGAAGCAAGGGCTGAGGAGAATCACAGTTGTTTAGTTTTATGACACCACTTAAGGAGCATTTTATAAAGAAGCTGATATTTACCTTAAAAAAGAAAAAACAAGCCAAGGCATTGGGAAAACGCCAGCGCCTTAATCCAGCACTCAGGAGGGCAGAGGCCAGAGCGGATCTCTGTGAGTTCGAAGGCCAGCTAGTCTACAGAGTGAGCTCCAGACCCAGGACTAAAGAGTGGGACCCCTGCTTCAAATTAATCAATAATAACAACAAAAAAAAAAAAAACCCAAAAACTAACAAAGGACCACTATAATATACTAAAAATGAATGAAAAACATTTATCAATATTATTTATTAAAATTATTAAATAAAATTGCTTTAAATATCTCTATATTTCAATTACCCTATTTTTTAGTTTTTTTTTATTTCTTATTTCCTAAAAATAATATAAATAACCACATCTTTGAAGACTGTATTTACCTCTATTAAGTAATTTTGGCTTCCATACATAACATATTGGGGAGCGAGGCTGTAGATCATGTAGCTGGTGTGAAGGACAATTAGCAGAAGTATCATACAGAGAAACAAGAGTGCTTGAGGCCTGGTGCGCCCTCTTCTGATTTTATAGAGCTAAGATGACAGGACAAACTGTCAGGAATGCGTGCAAAGCTTGAACTCACACTCTTGTGTTCTGGTGAGATAGTTATATGGTCCAAATGTTCCAACACTAAGAATTCCCAATAGTTCAAAATAATTATAAGAACAAAATGTCATGTTTTACACAACATTCCCACATAATAACAAACATGACGTTATTAAAGTATTCTTTCTATAAAACACCAATGATGTCCTCATATACTGCTTTAGTTTATGATAATTTATGATATCTGAGTATAGATATAACATAAATATACACATATATTTGGTATTGAAGACAATGGTCTCCCTGTACCCCATCATATCCTGGAATTCCCTTGGTAGACCAGGTGGCCTGGAACTCACAGAGATCTGCCTGCCTCTGCCTCCTGAGTGCTGGGATTAAAGTGTGTGCCACACACCCAGCTCCAAATATCTTTATCTATACTAAACTTTATTCAATATGCTAACTGTACTGTAAGGAATGATGTGAGTTGTCTCATTGTAATAGTGAGCCCCACTCTTACTTTAGAACCCAGGTAACCCTCCTACCTGCTCTATTACCAGATAGAGAGCAGACAGACTAAAGGAATTGATATTCCAGGTGATGTGACAATAAAGTAAAATGAAATGTACATGTTCCAACTTCTTTATACCTAGAGGTGGTCACATAATAAATAAAAATTCAATTAAAGAGAAACCAGAAGAATTATGGCATTAATATTTTAACTATTCAGCCAATGCTAAGGGCTTATTTTTGCCCCATGGTTAGAAGTTTTTCTTTAGTTCAAACATGTTTAACTGGGTTTTCTTTTATTCATACCTGGTAGTGTTTATCATTTACCTTCATGTTACAATTCATAAAGTATCTCAGAATAAATGTAAGAAGAAAATAAGCACTATGGTCCTTTGGAATGGAGAGTGGTGCTTCCACGAGTCATTGTGACACCAAGATCTACAGATGCCCAACTCTATCATGAAAAAGGGTTTTGAATTAACATATAATATATGGAGAGTCCCTGTGTACTTTAAATCATTTCTAGATCACTTATAAGTTATGCAAGGGGTGTGTTTACGGTTGTCATGCCGTGTTTTTTAATAGAATATGAAAGGAAAAAAAAAAAAACAAACTGCAGTTAGTCCAGTGAAAACACTTAAAAAAAAAAAAAAAAAAAAAACAAGCTGTCCCTGGTTGGTTAAGTCTATAGGTGAGGAACTCATGAACTGAGGTTACTATGGCTAACCGCAGTAATCTTTAATTTCTAACAGGGAGGGACATCTTTGAACTTTAGTGTAGTCATTGTGCTTCAACGTGTGTCCAATCCAACCTAACTCTAAGGGAAATAATGTGCTGTCTCGACAAAGGTTTGTCAACCTTGGATTGTTGATATTTTGGGCTCGATTAGTCTTTGCTGAGAAGAGGAGAGAGAGAGCGAGAGAGGAGAGAAGAGACAGAGAGAGACAGGAGACAGAGAGAGACAGAGAGGGGGAAGAGAGAGATAGGGAGGGGTGAAGGAGGAAAGGAAGAAAGGGGGAAGGAGGGAAAGGGGAAGGGAGAGAGGGAAGGAAATAGGGGAAGAGGGAAAAAGAAAGAGGGGAAAAGAGGAACTAGAAAGAGAAAGAAAAGAGGAGGAGAGAAACAGGAAAAAGTATGTCTCTTCCAGATAAACACCCATATTCTTCTTTGTAGAAGAATATTTACTGAGCATGGCTTAGTGACGTAGTGCAGGAATGAGGCGGAAGGAGAATAAAGGGTCTGAACAGCAACAAACAACTCCTGTGATCTAGTATGGTGTTTCCCAAATTCATGTACTGCCAAAATCTAAGCTGTTCCACCTGCATTACTGACTAATGTAGTCAATGAAGTAGTGCCGTAATAGTTCTTAAAACTAGAGATGTTACCGATGGAGGGACTGAGGTGCTTGTTAGTTTTTCAAATTTCATGGTAAAGTAAACAGAGAAAAGAGCAAGCACAAGAAAAAAATAGATTCAGATGGACTGGATCGATACTGAAAGACTCCCTTAAAGAAATGCCTGAAGCATAGACAGATGTGGCTGTCAGCAAGTACAGCAGGAACTGTTCGAGGAAAAGGAAACTACGAGGTTGAATCCAAAACAGTCAAAATATCTTAAATTATCAAAAATCCAAAACTTGCTGTTCAATTAACACTACAATGCACAGCTGACTTTTGATCAGTCAACAATATCAAGAAATCAGGAAAACAGCTCTGAGGAGTCCTGTCTTGTTTGTTTTTTTTTTACTTTAAAAAAAGCCCAATTATTTACAAACAAGAAATCAGAGAAGCTCATCCGTGAGATTCACAGTAGCAATGGAGAAGCAGAATGTACTTTCCCGAATGTTTCTGGGACACATTATTATAATTATTTAGAGTTACTTCAGAGGAGGTGTTCTGACGCATTATGAAGCAAGGGCTGAGGAGAATCACAGTTGTTTAGTTTTATGACACCACTTAAGGAGCATTTTTAAGAAGCTATAGATTACCTTAAAAAAGTAAAAAACAAGCCAGGCATGGGGGCCACGCTTTATCCAGCACTCAGGAGGGCAGAGGCCAGGCGGATCTCTGTGGTTCAGGCCAGCCTAGTCTACAGAGTGAGCTCCAGTAACAGCTGGGACTAGGGACTAAAGGGGGACCCTGTTTCGATGTTTCAAAATAACAAAAAAAAAAAAAACCCCAAAAGTAACAAAGGAACATAAATATACTAAAAATGAAATGAAAAACATTTATCAATGATTAATTTAAAATTATTAAATAAAATTTGCTTTTAAATATCTCTATATTTTCTAATTTACCTATTTTTAGTTTTTTTTATTTTTATTCCTAAAATAAATAAATAACCACATTTTGAAGACTGTATTTACCTCTATTAAGTAATTTTGGCTTCCATACATAACATATTGGGGAGCGAGGCTGTAGATCATGTAGCTGGTGTGAAGGACAATTAGCAGAAGTATCATACAGAGAAACAAGAGTGCTTGAGGCCTGGTGCGCCCTCTTCTGATTTTATAGAGCTAAGATGAAGACAGGACAAACTGTCAGGAATGCGTGCAAAGCTTGAACTCACACTCTTGTGTTCTGGTGAGATAGTTATATGGTCCAAATGTTCCAACACTAAGAATTCCCAGTAGTTCAAAATAATTATAAGAACAAAATGTCATGTTTTACACAACATTCCCACATAATAACAAACATGACGTTATTATAAGTATTCATTTCTATAAAACACCAATGATGTCCTCATATACTGCTTTAGTTTATGATAATTTATGATATCTGAGTATAGATATAACATAAATATACACATATATTTGGTATTTTCGAGACAAGGTCTCCCTGTAGCCCCATCTATCCTGGAATTCCCTTTGTAGACCAGGTTGGCCTTGAACTCACAGAGATCTGCCTGCCTCTGCCTCCTGAGTGCTGGGATTAAAGGTGTGTGCCACACACCCAGCTCAAATATCTTTATCTATACTAAATTTATTCAATATGCTAACTGTACTGTAAGGAATGATGTGAGTTGTCTCATTGTAATAGTGAGCCCCACTCTTACTTTAGTAACCCAGGTAACCCTCCTACCTGCTCTATTACCAGATAGAGAGCAGACAGACTAAAGGAATTGATATTCCAGGTGATGTGACAATAAAGTAATAGAAATGTACATGTTCCAACTTCTTTTATACCTAGAGGTGGTCACATAATAATAAAATATTCCTAATTAAAGAGAAACCAGAAGAATTATGGCATTAATATTTTAACTATTCAGCCAATGCTAAGGGCTTATTTTTGCCCCATGGTTAGAAGTTTTTCTTTAGTTCAAACATGTTTAACTGGGTTTTCTTTTATTCATACCTGGTAGTGTTTATCATTTACCTTCATGTTACAATTCATAAAGTATCTCAGAATAAATGTAAGAAGAAAATAAGCACTATGGTCCTTTGGAATGGAGAGTGGTGCTTCCACGAGTCATTGTGACACCAAGATCTACAGATGCCCAACTCTATCATGAAAAAGGGTTTTGAATTAACATATAATATATGGAGAGTCCCTGTGTACTTTAAATCATTTCTAGATCACTTATAAGTTATGCAAGGGGTGTGTTTACGGTTGTCATGCCGTGTTTTTTAAAGAATATGAAAGGAAAAAAAAAAAAAAAAAACAAAACTGCATGTTTTAGTCCAGTTGAAACACTTAAAAAAAAAAAAAAAAAAAACAAGCTGTCCCTGGTTGGTTAAGTCTATAGGTGAGGAACTCATGAACTGAGGTTACTATGGCTAACCGCAGTAATCTTTAATTTCTAACAGGGAGGGACATCTTTGAACTTTAGTGTAGTCATTGTGCTTCAACGTGTGTCCAATCCAACCTAACTCTAAGGGAAATAATGTGCTGTCTCGACAAAGGTTTGTCAACCTTGGATTGTTGATATTTTGGGCTCGATTAGTCTTTGCTCTGTGTACTACATAATGTTCTCCAGGGTCATCGGTGGATTTTAATAGCAGTCCCTTGTAGTAAAAACTGCTTCTAAATTCTGCCCAGTATCTTGGCAAAGGGAGGAGTGGACAAAACAACTTCTTTTTAAGAGCTCTACTGTAAACAAAAAGCACTTTATGTTAACAAAATGAAATGGTATTTCTATCACAGTTAGCATCAAGATACAACGAACATTTTGTAAATATAAGAGCTGGATGGTGTGGAATACACTTATAATCCCAGCACAGGGGAAAGCTAAGGCAGGAAGATCACAGGCTTAAGGCCAGGATGGTCTAAATAGTTAGATTCTTTCTCAAAAAGCACACAAAGAGAAGATAAAATACCATGATACAAATATTGTACAAAGTAATGAAAAACAGACAGAAAACCCCCAGAAAATAATATATACTTACTCTAACCCAAAAGAACCATATGCCAATATTTCGAATTCCTGCCATCGAAGTAAAAATAAAGTACATAATAATAATTGTTATAAGAATGTAATCAAGAGGGAACACCTGAAAAAGATGAATATCCAATTTAATAACCAAGCTATAAAAGTGCTAGAAGCATATAAACTAGCTGGAAACTTATGAACATATTCATTACTTATATTTGATATGTTTCAAATTAAGCTAATATGATAATTCCAGAAAATAGTTCTCAAAAATAAAGCAACAAAAACCAAAAAACCAACTACCACATGGTATCAGTACAAATATTCTTAGAAAAATCCTAAAATAAACTACATTGTATTTTTATATATGAAATAAAAGACTTCATTAAAATTTAAAAACCAAATACTGTCTGGAAAAGCTCATCTCTTGTAATACTGGGCATTCCATAAAAAAAGTCTGTCAATATAATAATCTTTAAATCAATGTCAATGCAGAAACCATATGCAAATTAAAAAATTAGCAAAGAGCACAAACATATGTCTCAGTTTTGCAAGTCTGCATTATGACTTTAGTGGAACAGAATGACACAATGTTCTGCTGGAGTATAAAATGACTGATGTGTTACTTACTGTCTGTAACAAAGGCAAAAGCATGTTCAATGGATTACTCAGGTTAGTTCCAAAAATTATGAAACCAGAATCTATCCCAGCTGAGTGAAGAGCTTTATCTAAACTAAAACAAAAGAGTTATAAAGCATGAATTTACATTATTATGAACACATTTTCAGTCTGGCTAGGAAGAATATCATCACAATTTAAGCATGCAACTGCAGTGGAGTCAAAGAAAACCACTGAAAACAAATTAAACCTTGCTTAAACATCTCAGAGAAATCATTCAATTGATAATGGAAAAAGAAGTACTGTCTATTATTGGACCTTTTAGTGATTCTTTGGATTAATGTTGGCACTACAGGTTGAAGAGCTATTTAAAACAAACAGGCTATACTAATGGACTTTGGCACCAAAACATATAGCATCAAAGAATGTATATAAGTGCTTTAGAAAATGCTTCTACTATACTTACTTAGACAGGAAGAGAGAAATTATGAACAGCAACGCAACCAAGATGAAAAATATTCCCCAAATGATCTAAAGGTGAAAAAATATATTAATTACAATATTGTTCAAAATGTTGATTTTAAAAGCACAAAATCATTAAGCTCAATATGAGTGGGTACTACATAACAATGATCTAAAAGAGATACAGGTTACAATGCTATTCAGTACATAATCCTAGGCACTGTGTCTAAATTTTCATGAGACTACTTGATTGAGATTGCATACACAGAAGAAGGAAAACATTTAAAAAGTCTTCACTAACAAGTAAACAAGTGAAACTTATATAAATCCAAAATAATTTGTTCTCTTACACTCAAACAGACTTCAACATTAACTGAAAGGTACATTAAAGAGATCGGTGATTTTATTACACACACACACACACACACACACACACACACACACACACACAATGTTAAATATACCTTAACCTAAAGAAGTCTGTATAAGCGAATGAGCGAAACCCTGAGACAGAGACCTAACTTGAGAAACTCACATATAAATGTTTCTGTGAAAATACACTAAACATTGTAAGTTTTTCCCCCTACTATATTAACTCTGTGACAGGAGTGGATAAAAACAAAATGAAAGGAAATAATATATTGGATCCAAGTTTTCTAAAGGCCTGTTTCAATGAAAAAGAAATGGATTCTTGGCAGTGGTATCTTGGGCTCCTTTTTCTGGACCTTTCAAAGTCTAAGGACACCTAGACTAAAGAGCTTGCAAGGGGGCAGAGAAAGTCCTTTTAACGGTAACCCACAAGTGAGTTTGGTTTGGTCTTTCCTTTATTCAGGGTTCACAGAAACGCATGAGGAAAAACAGAAATCTACAACCTTACTTCACATGATTATTCAAGTATATTTCAGAATGCTCAGGGGATAAAAGAAGCAAATACCAACATATTATTCCACCTGACTTATCAAGATGACTTTGGGGAATAATAATTTTGGAAGCAATTTTAGGCTTGCATCCTGGGGAATTCAGAGTGCCCTTGAGACTTAAAGGGAAGAAAAGAGAACTGAGAGGGCTACAGCCAGCTCTTGAAAGAGAGTGACGCTCCAGCAATCTATTTTGTATGACAGCAGTCCACTGGTAATTCATTATCTACAAAGGATTTCAGGGGTAAGGACTCTGATGCAAAATCACCGTAGCAACAAATGTTCAGTATAAAGGGTTATACAATGTTTTTCTACTTAATTCAGTTAATATTGAAGTCTGTTTGAATGTAATAGAACACATTATTTTGATTTAAGTTTCACTTGTTTACTAGTTAGTGAAGACTTTTCAAATGTTTTCTCTCTTTTGTGTATGAATATTACTTTCAAATTGTCTGTTAGTAAGAAACGAGGCAGTGTGACTTCCAGCTTCCAAGTAGTAGCCCTGGCCATGGCCCGGAAACAGACAGCCTTGAAGGTAAGGTTCCCTATCCTTGACATTCATGTTGGCAAAAAAAGAAAAGAAATAGAAAATCCTTAGCTATGAAACCAATCTAACTCAGACTATTTACTTAGCTACTGAAGAGAACACAGAAGAAATGTAAAAAAAGATACTTTAGAAAGACCAGGAAAGCTGCATGTACGCGCGAACTTGCATTAATATTACAGAGCATGCCAGTGGTTGTAAGGCCGTACCTAGAAGCTATGAACTGCACTCTGGCCAGGACTCCAACCTTAAAAGGAAATGCAGCTGTGGAAGTGGCACAGATAATAGCGGAGTAAGAACCTGTGAAGATTTTCCTCTCCATAAAAGCAATAAGCAAACTAGCATAAATTGTTTAAATCAATGTTTTCTACACTATGTTAATTAATCAAGGACAGCAATCCAGGAGTAAAAAATGAGCGGATTTTACCGAGAACACAGAACTCTGGGAAACTTTAACTTACAAGCCCTACTCTCTAATGCTATGAGGCAGGCAGATCTTTGTGAGTTCAAGGCCAGCCTGGTCTACAGAGTGAGTTCCAAGGACAGCTGGGGACTCAGGGAGACCCTGGTCTCGAAAGATAAAAAGAAAAAAAAAAAAAAAAAAAAAAACCAGAGAAGCCAGCAGCCTGGAAAAAACACAAGACAGCAAAATAGGTTGAAGCTCTTTGCAAGTCTTATTCCCAGGAAATGGTCATCCCTTGACCTGCCTGGTGGTTCTCTGGAAGACTGTACTTGAAGGTTGTGTGTCCCTGACCTGAATTGATGGTCACGGAGTGCTAAAAGCCTTTTCCCAGGAATGTGGGCTGAAAACAATTACAAGAAATCTATGGACTTCATAGCTTCAAGAGCCAGAAATGGCTCTTGTCCAGAAAATAAACAGGCCGAAAAGCTTTCAAAAGAAAAAGCTTTGGAAATGAGATGCATCAGAGGTCTGATGTTCTCATATTCCTCAGAACCAAGAAAGAACTGTGTGTGTTCAGGGTGACGCGCATGCTCAGGCAAGATCTAAGAAGGCCTAAACGCCTACTGCTGGCTGACAGCAAGACTGCACAAGAGGAAAATAAAGCTCAAGGCTGTGTTGTAGAGTGTCTACTCCATTGTTGTTTACATCCGCACACAAAGAAATCCTTAACAAAGGCTGGGAGACACTGGTTTCAAGAGCTTGAGGAACTCTCCATCTATCAGTTGACTACCTGTGCAGGGCTTAGTGTGAACACAGCACAAAGAATAAAGATCATATGAAAGGACTTCCTAAGAATCACACAAGACCACAAAGATCATTTCTAAAAATAGAAGGCATGTATAGATGGATGGGTAAATAAATAGATATACAAATAAATAAGTGATATAGAAGCATGCATGAAACCAAGAAAATACGGTCAACATAGAAGTTATAAAATATTAATGAGGCTTGGCGTGGTAGGACACTCCTTTAATCCCAGCACTCCAGAGGCAAAGGCAGAGGCAGGGGATCTCTGTGAATTCAAGGCCACCCTGGTCTATATATAGTGAGTCCCAGGCCAGCTGAAGATACAAGGAGACCCTGTCTTAAAGAGAAAAAAAAAAGGAAGAAAAAAAAATAAAAATAAAAATTAGTGCATTAATATGATGTTTCAGCAAAAAGAGTATCAATAAAAACAAAAAATATTAAAATGAAGTGAACTGAAACTTGAAGGTAAAATATATGATAACTGAAAAAAAAAAACATTCATTAGAAGAGCTCAGCAGCAGACCTCAGCACACAGAAGAACTGAAGAGAAGTTAAGTCCAGTGAGGAGAACTAAAGTGAGTAACAGACATTGTTACTGAGTAACAATGAAGAAAATTGAGGAGTCTGAAAGACATGTAGGACATCATAAGTAGACTAATAAAAATGTAATTTAAAAAAGGAAGAGGAAAATATTTAAAGAGTAAACCAAAAAGCTTTCCAAACCTGGTGGAAAACATTAACTTATATATTGTGGAAACTCAGGAAACTTCAAGTAGAATACATCAAAGACACCAAACCTATACACATCAAAAACAAGAGAGAAACCCCACGCTCACCCCCAAAGGGAGCTCCTAAAAACTGCAAGGGAGAAAAGACTATCAGGTAAAGCTGATCCTCATTCCTTCAGAACCCATCAGATCCAAAGCCATGTACTTGACAAATTAGATAAAATGACATAAAATGAGCTGAGGGAATATCTCAGTCGAAAAGAATTTGATAAATGGGCTGGAGAGAGAGTTCAATGGTTAAAAGCACTGACTGCTCTTCCAGAGGACCAGTTTCAATTCCCAGCACCTACATGGCAACTAACAACTGTCTGTAACTCCAGTTCCAGGGGATCTGACACCTTCTTCTGACCTCCATGGGTACCGCAGGACACATATGCAGGCAATACACTCATACACAGGAAGTAAAAATAGTAATAAAAGCCGGGCTTGGTGGCACATGCCTTTAATCCTAGTACTTGGGAGGCAGAGGCAGGCGATCTCTGTGAGTTCAAGGCCAGCCTGGTCTACAGAGCGAGTTCCAGGCCAGCTGCGGTAACAGAGAGACCCTGTCTTGAAAAGACCAAAAAAAAAAAAAACTACCAACTTAAATGCCCCCAAACGGTATGACTTTCAGCTGTGTAGGATGCACCAAGAATTACTAGCAAAGAAGCTAGTAATTCATCCAACATTAAAAGGAAGAAAAACCTCAGACTGCCTGAGTCACAGACACAAAGCATCTCTGAATTGTGTTTAAAATAACTTTCTATAATATGTCCCAATGAAACTTGTTTTCTAGGTGCTACTATGTTTTAATATGAGAAACCTTCCTACCTCTCCTTTTTATAGAAAAAAGAAAAAAATGATGGTAATGAAGTCATTCCCTAGCAGTAAATGAGAGCCAACTGTTATAGTAGTAATCTTTTATAGAACAGGTATAACTGCTTTCTTTAATTGACTATTAGACATAAGAACTGTGAAAAGAAAATTCTCCCTTCAAAGCCAAATATAATAGTAAAGTCTTTAAAACTGTGATTAAACAGAATATATTAATAGAGGAAATCTTTGGTATCAGTGGTGGGTTATTCAGCTGAGGAGATGTTGGCTAGGGGATCCGAGCCCCTAAAAGGTAATTGCCTATGAGCTGGGGTATGCATGAGAAGAGTGGTGGTTAGGCCCTGCTACTGAAGACCTGATGTAAGCATGAGAAGGATGTATAGAGACCACACTTGCAAGTGTAAAGTTGGTCTCTGGAATGCTAGAGAGTGTTACCAAAGTCCATTAAGGCAAAGAAGGAAATATTGGTCTCCTTGAGTCAAGCAAGTCTCCTCAGCTACACCTCACCTGCCTGGAGATATTATGCAGCCAGTGGAAGCCATATATGCATATATCCCAAATCTAATCTGCTGTTAGCTCTCTCCTTGGAGGATTGACTCATAGTTGATGCCATAAGCTTGCATCCTCTAATGATGAGGAGATGTTATAAGCCACAATACGAACTTGTCATCTTTTACAAAAAAGACACAGTTCATACATTAGCATACCATCCAAACATTTGTGTCTATGCCCAGAATGTAACTTGCCATAATAATTAGTACTGTTTAAATGGCTATACTTCTAGTTGCTTGTGTTTTGTTAGTAGAATTAAAAAGGGTATCCCTGGATAGAGTGCTAACCCATGAAAGGAAACAGCCTGAACAGACCAGAGTTCAGAGTGACATCTCAAGAGAAAGTAGACCTGTTTTGCTTCTCACCCACTTGTGCCCCTGTTCCCAAAGCCTAGGGAACAACCTGCAGAAGAGGACGCATGGTAGAATATAAGGGCTGAGGAGACTGGGGTAAATTGTGAGACTATAGCAGTATAGACTGGACTCTTATTTGATCAACATGCTTGTGCATACAAGCCTCTCCAATTGGACTGGTTTTACTTTCCTTTTGGATGCTTAAGGCCACACAGCCCAGATTAACCAAGGTTTTTGTTTTCTTGAGGTCAGTTGAGGATCTGATTCTCAGGGGTCTCTTGGGGTTTTTGATGGGGGAGGGGGGAGTCCCTGGCTCTTTTCAGTTTTATATTTACCAGGTCCATCTACTCAAGGACAAAAATCAGGTCTTGGTAGACCAGGCTTCCTTTTCTGAAGGATGAGCAGACTTTCATCTTTATAGACTGGACACTGGCTGAAGTCNTGTGCTCTTAACTGCTAGGCCATCTCTCCAGCCCCATAAAATATTTTTCAAAATGAGGCAAGTGAAATACAAAATGTAAGCTAAGGAACAGATCACAATATAGGAAAAGGTATGTTATCAAGTAGCAGTGGAAGAGGACACCTTAACAAAAGTTTCCATTTAAAATTAACAAGTGTGGCTAAAAAATTATAGGACTAACAAGTTCCATTTCTACCAGCCAGTCTTGAGTTTCACTTCTCGGTGCTGACCATCCCCAGCAGTTTCCACTCACTCTTCCTCCAGAACTGGTGCATACTAATGTGCCTTTTAAGTGACTCACACAATCTCAAAATAATAATACCCTACCACATGCAATATTTGTAACCCAGACATTAATTTCAGTTAGAACACAACAGAACCTGAAGTGCATTTTAAACATTTATTCATGAAATGATTTTTTCAAAAGAAAAAGAACTGAGCTTCTATACATATTGATGGCTATATAAGGAAATACTTTCTAGATAGAGGCTTCAATTCATACAGTTTCCTACTGACAGATGCAGGCCACAATGGTAGCAACAGCAAAAGATCACGTTATTTTAAAAGTTCACTTTTTGTCAAACACATGGTGTTGGATAACAGAATGAGACCTTATTGGAACAAATATAAATTCTTCATCCTCTCAATGTTAGATATGCTTACAAACCCAAATGATGTCAAGTCAATTCATGTGAAGAGCTTCAAATGAATGTAAGGCTCAACTTAAACATTCTCCAGAAGCCATCTGTCTTTCCTTGTCCAATGAGTGGGCATTCTGGAGAGCTAAGGGTCCCAGTCCCTAGCTCCAATATTAAAGTGACCAGCCATCAAGACTTCTGCAGGGGCAAAAGGAAATGCCACCATGGCTTCCACTGTCCAATCTTGAGAGCAACAGGACTCAGGCTTATCTGAATAGAATTAAGTCTCTAGATGCTACAAGTAAGGGTTGAAAACACAAATATTATTTCAAAGACTTTCACGTGTAAGATCAATGCAGTACTATTCAGCTCTTAATTGTGGTTATAATAATCCCTATTGTCTATTAAAAGCTACTTATTTGGTACAATATCAATCTGATGAAATATTTTTATATAACTAGAAGAAAGTAGATGAGTAAAGACAAGAGCCAAATCTTGAAGTAGAGGAACCTAGTAAAAGACTTAAAATTTCATTTTAATTTCAGACACATGCAAAGACAGTACAAAGAATGCCAGCAATTCCTGCACTGGGTTCTCAGAATGCTGCATCTCGGGCTCTTTATTATTCCCAAACAGCTGAACAGTCTGAGAAGTAGTGGCAAAGTTCTTCACAGTGCCAGTGTCTCAAGCCCTTCATGGTGCCTGTGCCTCAAACCCTTCACAGTGTCTGTGCCTCAAACCCTTCACAGTGCCCGTGCCTCAAACCCTTCACAGTGCCCGTGTCTCAAACCCTTCACAGTGCCCGTGTCTCAAGTTCTTCACAGTACCCATGTCTCAAGCTCTTCAGAGTTCCTGTGTCTCAAACCCTTCACAGTGCCTGTGTCTCAAACCCTTCACGGTGCCCATGCCTCAAACCCTTCACAGTGCCCGTGTCTCAAGCTCTTCACAGTGCCTGTGTCTCAAACTCTTCACAGTGCCCGTGTCTCAAACTCTTCACAGTGCCTGTGTCTCAAACTCTTCATAGTCCCCGTGTCTCAAACTCTTCTCAGTGCCCGTGTCTCAAGCTCTTCACAGTGCCTGTGTCTCAAACTCTTCTCAGTGCCCGTGTCTCAAACTCTTCTCAGTGCCCATGTCTCAAACTCTTCATAGTCCCCGTGTCTCAAACTCTTCTCAGTGCCCGTGTCTCAAACTCTTCTCAGTGCCCGTGTCTCAAACTCTTCACAGTGCCCGTGTCTCAAACTCTTCTCAGTGCCCGTGTCTCAAACTCTTCTCAGTGCCCGTGTCTCAAACTCTTCTCAGTGCCCGTGTCTCAAACTCTTCACAGTGCCTGTGTCTCAAGCTCTTCACAGTGACCATGTCTCACAAGAAGCAAAGTTTAAACATGATCACAGTTCAATCATCAAAATCAGGAAAGTAATGATAAAAACTTAACCAAATCTGAAGTGATCCATTTAACAGAAAGCTATTTTCTAGTCTAGCATGCGATCTAGCATCATATACTGCTTATCTTCTTTTAGTAACCTTCAGTTTAGAAAACATTCTATTTAATTTATTATTTTTATAACCTTGGCATTTTGACGAGACTAGAGTAATTATTTTGTAGTATGTCCCTCAAGTTAAAAAGTCTATTTTCTCATGATTATCTTTTTTTAAATATATACAAACACCAAGGACACGCTGCTGAGTCCTTCTGAATGTATCATCATATATCAGGAGGTACAATTGGGTCTATCTATTCTACAACCAACAAGGTACACTTAGGTTAGGTAGAGTCAGGCCACTCCACTGTAAAATTACTGTTTCCCCTTCTAGAGTTAATAAGTTTTGTGGTATAATACTGGAGAATAGATATAATTCTGTCCTCACATAATTTTTACCTTTTAATTTTTGTATCTATTAATCTATTCTCCCAGAAGCAACACGTGGTGATTGCCAGATGCTTATGTTTCTAACTGTGTAATTCTTTCTCTATTTTTTTGTTCATTAAGTTTTTTTCTTTACCATTTACTTATATGTTGACATCGATAGAAATTTATAGATTATTTTATTCCTGGGGCTATCATAATTAGTGTTACATATATTATTATGTCATTATTTGTTACGTCAATGCGCACAGATTTAGGCAGTGGGAGACTCCCAAAGGTTGGCTCCTCTCATGTCCAAATGTTCTCTGAGCATTTCCTTGCTTTCTAGAATAAGCTTTTTAAAGCTTACCATTTTTTGGGGGGGGGTATTTTTGAGACATGGTCTCCCTTTAGTCCCAACTGGCCTGGGGCTGGCTCTGTAGACCAGGCTAGACTTTAACTCACAGAGATCCACCTGGCTCTGCCTCCTAAGTGCTAGGATTAAAGGTGTGCACCACCATGCCCGACTTATGTGGTTTTTATATTTCCATTTTCAATAATAAACTTGTTATAGGCTATAACTTTCTCTGATTCTTAAATGTATCCCATATGTTCTAGCACATTTCAACTTCAGGCTTGAGTAGTGCTTAGGGACAGAAGTGTTTCAGATTTGGAATTTTCTAGGTTTTGGCATAGTTACATCAAGCATTACTAACCCGAACCATGAAATTGGAAATGCTACAAAATCTGAAAGTTAAAAAAGTTATTCACTTTTTTATTTATATTTCAGGTATATCAGTGTTTTCCTGCATGTATGTAAGTGAATGTATATGTACAATGCCTGTGGAGGCCAGAAGAGGGTGTTAGAATCACCTGGAACTGGAAATATGGCCACCACGTGGGTGCCCAAAGCCAAAACTGGGTCCCCTGCACGAGCAGAAGTGCTCTTCGCCACCGACCCACCTCTCCAGCCCCAAATCCTAAAGCTTTTCAAGCGCCATCAGGGTGCTAAACAGTTTTGGACTTCAGATATTTGGATTAGGGATGCTCATCATGTAACATTTAAATTTGGAAATTCTGCTATCTGTTTTCACTTCTGCTATCCATTCATCTAAGATTTGCTAACTATAGGTTAATCTTGAAGTAGAAAAGGTCTTAATTTATTGATTTTAAGTTCTACTCTTAATGTATTTTATTTAGAATTGTAATAGATCTACTTTACTAGTAATTGTCTTTATGACTTAATATAGGATCAACTTCCGTTTCCCACATCCACTTGGAGAAAAAGGTACATTCTCTGTTTTCTAGATGTATAGTTGTAAGATAGATATACAAAGGTAATCATGGAATTAATTATTTTTAATAGATACTGTGTCTATATTTGGGTAGTGACTGGGAGAAGAGTGGCAATGCAGGGCTGGAGAGCTGGCTCAGTGCTTAAGAGCATTTGCTGCTCTTGCAGAGGACCCAGGCTTAGGAGCACTTGCTGCTGTTGCAGAGGACCCAGGCTTAGGAGCACTTGCTGCTCTTGCAGAGGACCCAGGCTTAGGAGCACTTGCTGCTGTTGCAGAGGACCCAGGCTTAGGAGCACTTGCTGCTGTTGCAGAGGACCCAGGCTTAGGAGCACTTGCTGCTGTTGCAGAGGACCCAGGCTTAGGAGCACTTGCTGCTGTTGCAGAGGACCCAGGCTTAGGAGCACTTGCTGCTGTTGCAGAGGACCCAGGCTTAGGAGCACTTGCTGCTGTTGCAGAGGACCCAGGCTTAGGAGCACTTGCTGCTGTTGCAAGGAACCGCAGTCTTCGAGCATTACTGCTCTGACAGAGGACCCAGGCTTAGGAGCACTTCGCGGTCTGCAATCATTAAGCACGTACTGTGTTGAGACTCAGGCTTAGGAGGCACTGTGCGTGTTCAGACCAGCTGGCCTTTCTCACGAGGAACCCAGGCTTAGGAGCACTGTGCTGCTTGTATTCAGAGGACCCAGGCTGTAGGAGCACTTACTGGCTCTTCAGAGGACCCAGGCTTAGGAGCACTTGCTGGCTCTTGCAGAGGAGCGCTCAGGGCATTAGAGCACTTGGCTGCTCTTCAGAGGACCATGGCTAGGAGCACTTAGCTCTGCTGTTGCAGGAGGACCAGGCTTAGGACACTACTGACTGCTCTTACAGAGGACCCAGGCTTAGGGACACTTGCTTGCGACGATGCCCGTTGACATTGCTGCAGGGACCCAGGCTTAGGAGGCATTACTGCTCTTGACAGAGGACCCAGGTTAGGAGATACTGCCTTCAGAGACTCAGGCTGGAGCACTTGCGCTGCAGAGACCCAGGCTGTAGGAGCACTGGTACTGCTACTACTGGCCTGACAGAGGACCCAGGCTTAGGAGCACTTGCTGCTGGGGGTTGCAGAGGACCCAGCTTAGGAGACACTTAGCTGCTCTTACAGAGGACCCAGCTTAGGAGCACTGCTTGCTGTTGCAGAGGACCCAGGCTTAGGAGACACTTGGCTTGCTGTTTCAGAGGACCCCGGCTTAGGAGCACTTACTGCTGCTTACAGAGGACTCAGGCTTAGAGCACTTGCTGCTGTTGTAGAGACCCAGCTTAGGAGCACTTGCTGCTGTTGCAGAGGACCCAGGCTTAGGAGCACTTATGCTCTTTACAGAGGACCCAGGCTTAGGAGCACTTGCTGCTCTTGTACAGAGGACCAGGCTTAGGAGCACTTGCTGCTGTTGTAGAGGAGCCAGGCTTAGGCACTTGCTGCTCTTACAGAGACCCAGGTAGGAGCACTTGCTGCTGTTGCAGGAGGACCCAGGCTTAGGAGCACTTGCTGCTCTTACAGAGGACCCAGGCTTGGAGCACTTGCTGCTTGTTGCAGCAGGACCCAGGCTTAGGGCACTTACTGCTCTTACAGAGGACTCAGGCTTAGGAGCACTGCTGCTCTCTTGCAGAGACCCAGGCTTGGAGGCAGAGCATTGCTTGCTCTTACAGAGGACCAGGCTTAGGAGCACTTGCTGCTCTGACAGAGACCCAGGCTTAGGAAGCACTTGCTGCTGTTGCAGAGGACCAGGCTTAGGAGCACTTGCTGCGTGTGCAGAGGACCCAGGCTTAGGGCACTGCTGCCCTTACAGAGGACCCAGCTTAGAGCATTGCTGCTGTTGCAGAGGACCAGGCTTAGGAGCACTTGCGCGTTTGCAGAGGACCCAGACTTAAGAGCATTGCTGCTGTTGCAGAGGACTCAGGCTTAGGAGCACTTGCTGCTGTTCTTGCAGAGGCCCAGGCTTAGGAGCACTTGCTGCTTTCAGAGGACCCAGGCTAGGAGCACTTGCTGCTGTTGCAAGAGACCTAGGTTAGGAGCACTTGCTGCTGTTGCAGAGGACCTCAGGGCTTAGAGCACTGGTTGCTCTTACAGAGGACCCAGGCTTAATTTTTAGCATCCACAATGGGTAATCCACAGTTGCCTATAACTCCAGTCCTAGGCATCCGGCATCTTCTCTTGGCTTCTTTGGGCACATGTACACAGGTGATACACACATAAATATTTTTAAAATTAAAATAAAATGACCTACATAGAGAGAGTTTATATGATCTTTGTAATGTCCGCATTTCAGAAAATAGCACATTCAAGTACTTAAACATTTGATTGTATGCTTAGAAAAAGATTTTGGTACTATATATAAATTATGGATTAATGGGCTGGAGAGATGGCCTAGCGGTTAAGAGCAACAGACTGCTTACAGAGGACCCAGGTTCGATCCCCACACACCCACATGGCGGCCGAGAGCTGTCTGAAAACTCCAATTCCAGGAGAACCCAGCTCCAGGGGAATCTGACACCCTCTTCTGCCTCCGCGGCATTGCACGACACGGGTGCACAGACTGCATGCAGGCAGTACATTCATACACATACAGAGAATAAATAAAATTAATTAAAAAAAAAATTTTTAATTATGGATTAAGAAGGCTTTAACTGGGGCTGGAGAGATGGCCTAGCGGTTAAGAGCACCGACTGCTCTTGCAGAGGACCCGGGTTTGATCCCCAGCATCCACATGGCGGCTAAGAACCATCTGTAACTCCAATTCCAGGAGAACTCCAGTTCCAGGGGAATCCGAGACCCTCCTCTGACCTCCGAGGCATTGCACGACACGGGTGCACAAACCTACATGCAGACAGTACACTCATACACATACAAAAATAAATAAAGTTAAAAAAAATTTAAAAAAGAAGCCTTTAACTTATTTGATTATTTTTAATTGTCATCAATAACAAACTAATCCTCTTTAAGTTCCATGGTAATATTTTAAAACTGAAAACCTTATGTGTAAAAATTTATGAGCAGTTGCAATTTTCTTAGGTGTTTATGTCAAAGGGTACTGTATAGCAAATATTATTTCATTTAATACTCATAACAAAAATAAGAACATAACTCCAATAAGAGGAAGAGAAAACAGGCTGAGTTGAGGGAACAATTGTTATATATCTAATGAAGAGCAGAGCAAGGACAGAATTCAGTAGAAACTGACTGTAAAGCCAACCTCTGGACCATCAAATTTTGAAATGAGGTTTACATATCTTCATTTCATGAATTCATTTATATGAATATGAAAAATAATAAGATCAACAGGCATCTTCATGGGAGAAAAAACTACTCTTAGGAAAAAGGAGGATAGAAAAGTCATTCTGAATCTTTGTATTTATCATTTATGATGAAACAAACATGGATTCGTAGGATACAGCAAAAAAGGGCAATGGTCGCACATTTTGAGATAGAGCATACCTTGAGCATGCTGCTCATGTATGTAATCCCAGTGTGTGAGAGGCAAAGAGAGACATATGTTGATGAGTTCATGGTTTGGGTGGTCTACACAGATTCCAGGCCAACCTGAGCTATACGATGAGACCCAGTCTAAGAAAAAAGTAAATGTATCAGATGCTTCTTTAAGGAGGCTGGAGAGAGAGATGGCTCAGAAGCTAACAGCTCTGGCTGCTCTTTCAGAGGACCTGGGTTTGGTTCCAGCACCCACATGGCAGCTAACAATGATCTCCATTTCCAAGAAATCAGATGCCCTCTTCTGCCCTCCATGGGCACTGAACATGAGTGTACTTACACACATGCAGGCAAAACACACATAAAATAAATACATTTAAAAAACATGCCAAGAGAAATTTAAGATGTAAATAAATATTCTCAGACTAGAAAATTCAGTGTTGTTAAAACATCAAATCCTCCCAAATTTACTTATAGATCCTATAAATTCAAAACCACCTCAGTATACAATCCACAAGTGTTTTTACATAATTATGTTGATTCTAAAACTTAGACAGAAATGTACAAGATCTACCAGAGTCAAGATAGTTTTGGAAAGGAGAGATGTAACTTGAAGGACTTCTGTCTGACTTCAGGACTGACTCTGACACTCTGGTCATGAAGATAACCATGCAGATTCAGATCAGTGGAGCAGAGCTCAGAGACCCACCAGGCATACAAGTGATCTGAGAAAGTTGCCCAAGAAATTCAGAATGAAGGAGAATCTTGATGACAAACTGTGCCAGAACAACTTGGCATCAATATAAAAAGAGACTACACCCCTAAAATCACAAAATCAACTCAAAATGACCACAGACTGAATGAAGGAATTGAAACTACAAAACTTCTAGAAGAAAATGTATACTACCTTTGGATAGATAAAGATTTCTGTGAACACGAAAAATAAGAATGGCAAGTAGATACATTGGATTTCACCACAATATAAGACATATTTGCTTAAATGACAGTGTTAAGAAAAAACAACAATAAATATATTTGACAAAGTCTTCGATGCAGAATGCATAAAGAATTCTTGAAATTCATTCATAGAAGAAAAATCCAATGTGATGACACACATTTTGTATAAGATTAAAAAATATTCAATATCCTTACCCACCAAAGAAATGGGAAACAATACCATGAGCCATTACTATTCATTACTAGAGTACTCTGACACATTACATTAGAGGGGCAGGCACACGAGGCAACTAGAGAGCTCATGTTCCTAAAGGATGCAGAACTGTGCAAGCATTTTAAAAACACCTTGACAGTTTTTTACAAAGTTAAGCGTTCATTAAACATCAGACAAAAACTATTATAAAGGAATGCACATATCTGCACAAAATTGTGCAAAAACATTCATATCAGCATTACTAATTATATAGGCTCAGTACAGAAATAACCAGGACAAAAGAATTGTGATTTGGACACATCAGAATACTGAGTAAAAGCACCGAATGAACCAGTCAGAATGAAGCAACACCGACAAATATCAAGCACTGTGCTGTGCCAAAAAGGTGTGTTTACTTCACCTCTATTAATTCTTGAAAGTTTAAAAGTAAACTGGAAAGACATTCCTGGTTACATGGGTCTGAGCTCAAGGGAAGAGAGAGCACAAGGTAGATTTGGGGGTTTATGTGGGTGTTCTACGTTATCTATATATTTATATTTGGCAAAAATCAATCTGTACACTTAATAAAATTGAAGATTCTTCTAAACATATATTCAGTGAAATAGGATGTGCATATTTAAATGAAGGCAGCTGATGACAGAGAGCATGCTGTAAATATTCATTAGATGTTATAAAGAATTTAGGATTAAAATAAGATTTAGAGAGATTGTTAGCAGACTTGGCGCTATGAACACAATTGACCTGGGAGAAAGGACCAGAGTGAGGTCTTTCAAAAATTCCGCTCTGAGCTGGGTGAATGGCTCAATGGTACAGCATTTGCCTGAAATGCATGAGGCTCTTAGTCTGATCCTCAGTACCACAAAGATAAGCAAGCATTCTAATGTAAGGCTTTAAAGGCAATACAGTAGAATTAACTAATTTAAGTAACTATAGGATACCATCGAAAAAAACACTTTCAGAAGAGGAACGCTTTAGGGTAGTAGTTAATTTTATCTAGCCAAAACAGCACCAAAATTAACCAGTCTGACTTCTCTTTTATGGTGTTCATGGAAACGTTGTTTTATTTTTTGAGACAAATCTTTCCTTTGTGGTTCAGACTGACTGTAATCTCAAGTCCTCCAGCCTTGGCTTAGCAAACAGAAGACTGAAGGGGTCAGCCAGCAGACCTGGCTGAAACAGCTTCCTCAACTTTAGCCCTAACCCATCCCATTGTCTACTTTCCTGCCTAACTTTACTTCAGATTAGTCTACGTTCACTGTACTTTATGAAGTAAAACTTGCATACTATTGTATATAAAACTCTGGTGTCTGAAAATCCCCCCAAATATAGAACAGGCAAATCGAGAAGTCTAGCTGACAGCTTTTGTTACTTTTTATTCTAAGTTATAATTGTGTTACTTACTTAAATACAAGAACCACAGTCTCATGAATTTAAGGCCAGCAAACAATTGCTTTCAAAAATGAGAAAGTCCGGGCTTTCCATCTCAATACCTTTTGCATACTTCTAGAAGCTCATCTAACAGTGAGGCCAGCTACTACTCTCAAATAGAGTTCTTGAGTTCTAACTTGGGATCCAGATCTCCTATTTACACTGTTAGCAAAATAGGCTAACAGTGTATTATTTTACTTACCTTTATTTCCATTTAAACTCCCTAATGACTATTATAAACTCACATTACCCAGGAGTGATGAAGCTCTGATGGATGGTCCCACACCTTGCTCCAACTATCAAATCAGAGGGCTATGATTGACATTCTCATCACCTCATCTCTAAAATCAATGCTCACAAAGGCTCAAATGGCAGCATTTCCAAAAAAGAATTCCAGCTCTGGGAGGAACTACACAAACTTGCAGAAGAGTAACAGTATGGTTTTTCAGAACTCCGTTTACCTTCAAGGGACGCAGAGCACCACAAAATTTCATCCAACAGCTGTTTTCAACATACTCCAAGTCCCTCTCTCTTCTTCTAAGTATTCGTAATCTTTCTTCAAATTGCTTTAAGGCACGTTTATCTCTTGCTGACAAAGGTCGACCATCTTTGTTCTACAAATAATGTAACAAAATTAAAGCATTTCTTTTTTTTGCTTTCAAATCACCGAGATCTTAATACAATACTAATTAGATTGACCACATTGAGTGATTTTTTTTTTTAAAGGTTGGGCATTTAGGGAAATTTACAAACCGAAAAAAAATCACAAGTTTACTGTAACAACCACGACTAAAGCAAGGGCAGCTCAAAAAGGGAGGTGTGCCTGGGTCCTTGTTATCTAAGCAGACAGCAAAGACACATAGGCATAATGATTTGTAAAAGCACCCCATAAAAGATACTTGTTTATGGAGCTGGAGAGATGGCCTAGTGGTTAAGGGCGCCGACCACTCTTACAGAGGACCCGGGTTCGATCCCTAGCACCCACATGGCGGCCGAGAACCGTCTGAAACTCCAATTCCAAGAGAACTCCAGTTCCAGGGGAATCCGACACCCTCTCTGACCTCCGCGGCATTGCACGACACGGGTGCACAGACCTGCATACAGACAGTACATTCATACACATACAGAAATAAAAAAAAAAAAAAAAGATACTTGTTTATAAAGTGTTAACTACTATATATTTTAATTAGTTTCCATTGCTACCAAACACCTCCATGCTTCATTTTATTTGTCCCTGTCCCTCCCCCCCTACAGTCCAGAGGCCATCTTTCTCTAAATACTGTCCCTGCCCCCGAGACAATGCCAGCAGAGCCATGCAGCAGCACAGGCGGCAGGGGGAGGCTCTTTACAACAACTGCTGACTTGGCATTTCTTTATTTTCCAAGTACATTTGCAAACAGCCATGCTTTCTTCAACCAATCTACCTCACAGATAAATGGTGTATTCTGTTAACTCCTAGTAGTAGTTCACAATGCCTCAGGTACATTTCCAACTTCCCCTGCCTTTGTCTTTAACTATGATAAAATAACTGATAACTCCAAAAGGAAGAAATACACACTTGGTTTTTCTTTGTTTTTTTTTTGACAGAACAAACATTTAAGCAGGATTATATTTTTAAAATGCCAAGATACTCAGAGAGGGTCTCTTTAAGATTTCTATTAATGTTTGAAGACTTCTTAGCATGCTGCTATTCACCATATGGCATTGTGTCCTCAATCTTAAATCAGAGACTGAAGTAATGAAGATAATCACTCCCCACCCCAGAAAAAATAAAACACTTTAATAAGAGACTCTCACAGTTAAAAAAAATTCTCTTCACATATTCATACCACCAGGCTCTTCTATCCCATATAGACCTTAATTCTTCTGTAACTTTACTATGAAGAAGAACCACATGAAAAGTCTGCTAAGCACAGATTTCTAGGCCTGATGGCCAGAGAATGTAAGTCAAGCCTGGAGGGCTTAGAACTTTCATTTCTACTGAATTCTCAAGCTAGGTTCAAGCTACTTTTCCAGAGAGCACACACAGACACAGGACTATATTTTACCATCTTCACACCTTTAAGTCAAGCACATTGGCTAGTATTAAACTAAATCCCCGAAAAGGGACATTAATATTTACTGATGGGCCGAGGGAAAACTGAAGCCTGCCATCTGGAAGACACACCTAGGTGGTAGAACTTCAAGTGTGTGATGTGGGCAGGGCTCAGCACTTCGCACCTTACCCATAGCCCCCATAGAGCAGCCACGGCCAGCGAGAGAACACCAGCCACGAGGCAGTTCTGCTTCACTGCTGGCTTCACCCATCTCAGAAAAAGAATCTTCTAAACTAATTTAAGGATCCACTTATATAAAACAAGCACAAGTTATCTGCCCATTCACGTAGGGAGCACACCAGAAGACTGAGGGGTGAAGGTCCACTCTACACAGCCAACCAACTAAGCCACTATAAGGATGATTTTGGTCTGAGAAATAAATACTAGAATAGAAATTATGCAACTAACCACCTATCTCATTTTAAAATAATGTAAACATATACTACTCATTCAAATACATGAAAGCTCCCCTGCGCACTGTCCCAGTTACAATAGTACACCTGTCTTTCATGTATTATTACTGTTGAGCAAAGTGGTATCTTCTATAAATGTTTACATATTTCCTCACATACATGTATACACAAGTGTACCTACATGCAAGGTGCTGTTTTCTATACTAATAGCTAACCTATCCTGAGCATCTTTCTTGTGCCTAAAACTCATCTTTTTGTTTATTCTCTTCAAATCTTCAAAAGAACCTTTAGATGTGTAACAGTGTTGAGTAGCTAAGGAGTGAGGGAACCTTTACACCCACAGGTCCCAAATACCTTATTTTTAATACTTGAGACTGTTTTCTGTTTTTAAAATTTTTTGGTGAGGACTATTAGCAATGTATGAGAAATATCTGTATATGCTCAGGTAGAAGTACAAACCCAAACCCACTTACATCCCTAGAGGAGGACTGTGAGGTTAAACTAATTCACAGGTATGTTTGTAAATACTGACACATCCAATATTCCATTTTCTTTAAAACAGCATCACATCCACAAATTTATTCCCAACACTTGACACAAGCAACAATGTAAAAAACTTATAAAGGATAAAACGTGATATAGTGAGCTGTTCTGATCCTCAAAACTTCCATTACCAGGTTTACCAACAACTTTTACACTAGAAGTCTTTGTTCTGGAAAACTCCTCGGATCCCAGGCAAACTGGGAGTCCTGGTCAATCTACTGATCACTAATATGAATTCAGAATCCTTTATATTATGAGGTGTTCTACAGATTTCATTTTTGTATTTTATAGACTGCACTGAATTAATACCAAATGTTATAAACAAACTGGCATTTCTATAATACTGAATCTTCTCAGTCTCAGTCAGGAACTGACTGAGTTCTCCATTTACTGGAGTTTTCTGTCATGTATTTCAGTAACTTTTATCAATTCTGTTATCAAAAAGCTCTTGGCATTCCTTAATATTTTATTCTCTGGGTCATAACACCAGAGAATACAACTCAGGTCCTCATTAGGCACAGAATTTGCATTTCTAACAAATTCTCAACAATTGCTATTGTATTTTGCACAATTCAGCATTATACTCTCCAACTCAGCCCTCTTGTCTTGGTAGATGGTATCTATAAACAATAAGGATTTCCTTCTTTATTTCTCTCCCCTCCCCTGAACATTTTAAACTAAATTCTTATCTGGGTGCTGAGGAACATGATAATGAGCAGCGGTGTTCTGTGCTAACTGAGGACCATGCTAAAGAGCAGCGGTGTTCTGTGCTAACTGCCCTCTAACTGACCCTGAAGGGAGCGCTTCGCTCATTACTAACTTGGGTCAGGATTTCTCATTTAATCTCGATGAATTAAACTACTTAAATATAGTTTAATGTATCATCTCTGCTTTCTGAGATAAACCTAGTGTGATCATTATGGGATATTCTTTTACTACAGTGTAAGCTTTGGAATGCTAAATATTGTTTATATTAAAATATTTATTTCTTCCATCATATAAAAGACGGTATGTGGCTTTCCTTTTGGGTGCTGTTGTAATTTGATTTACCAAGATCATGCTAGCTTAGTAGAATGATTTTAAAAGCTTGTCATTTCCCTGTCACTCTCCTTCAATAAGATAAATGTGCTGAGCACGAGTTCTCCCTTATCTTCCACCTGATCCAACCAGCCATAAACTAGCTGCCTGACATTCCTGTCTGGAGCTGGTCATGCTACCAGCTTTCACATGATGGACAACACCCTCAAACAACAAGCCAAGAGGAACCCTTCCTCCCAAAAGGTACTTCTTGTCAGGGACTTGGTCACAGCAGTGAGAAAATTGGAACTGAAAATGAGTTGCTACTGGGATAAATCTGACTATGTACCCACATATAGGCTACTGGAACAGGTTTGCAAGAGGAAAGATGGAAGAAAGCTTAGAACTACCAGCCCTAGAACACTGTAAGAAGAGCTCAGTGGGCCACTCTAGTCGGAGCTGAGAACACCAAAATGCTGATCGAAATGTGGACAGTGAGTCAAGGCCCAGCTCAAGACATTTTGGTGATTCTACCAGGAACTGGGCAACAGACTATTCATGTTACATTAGGAAAGAATCTGACCACAGTCCTCCCATGTCCTGAAAACCTAGATTGAGGCTGAATATAAAAGAAGGGGACTAAGTTGTGTGGTGGAGGAAATTTCAAGACAGCACAGCAGTCAAACACTGACCTGGTTGCTGCTCTCTGCTCTTGGTAGGATGTATGAAAACAAGTAGAACAGAAAGAAATGAAAAGTGTACTGTTTGGTGAGTTTAAGTTACTGACAAAAAATGGAAGTAAACAAAACATCTCTAACTGACAGAAAGCTGCAAACTGTCAGTATCCTGTATTTTATAAAAAAGATATAATCTAAAAGAATAAGAACATGATTCTTGAAAGACATCTTGCAAAAAATCCAAACAATGTAAAAAATTATGGATTTGTCAATGCCAAAGTCACGTCACAAAGCAGCTCAAAGATACAGTAATTGCTTCCCAATTGTAAGCCGACAGCTCACCTTTGATCGAATAGTTTGGATGTGTTGCTCCACTTCTTCAATGTCTTCAGTGTTCTCTAAACGCTCGTACGCAGCACTTCGAGTGCCTTTTATCAGATTTAAAGGTAATGCGGACATGCCGTATGCCTAAGAACAGAATTTAAACATGTTAATAAAGCTACTTAAAAATATTCCTTACCTTCATTCCTTCTGATAATATATTTTCCAGGATTTTCATTTATTTTTGTTAACATTTAAAAAACCTGTACGGCATGCTAACTTAAGGGGAAGATAAGATTCCTTCTACATTTATTTATTTATTTATTTATTTATTTATTTATTTATTTATTTAATTCCTTCTACTTCCAAGTGATGCTGTGATACCTTGGGCAGCAAAGTGAAGCTAGTGATACTTTTTCTAGTTTCACCATGGCTCATAGTAGAATGAATGTTTGTTGTAGGACACAATGTAACCTACTGTACTCTGAAGTGTTTAGCCGTCAAGCTGGATTCTTTAGTAAACCAAAGTCATTTGTCAGTGTTCTGAGCTATATCTTCATGTTTAAAAAGAAAGTTGTTAAAATGGCTTGAGTTTCAACTTCTAGAATCTTACGGTTTCCATCCCCTGTAGTTCATTCTGCATGTACAGTCCTAGAAATAAGTATGTGAGCAGAAACAACTCGATGGGAGGGTTCCCCTGCATGGCTTGTTTTCCAAAGTATGAGAACAAAACTCATAAGCTTCCCTTGGTCTTGTAATTTATCAAGGCTTGTGAATGGAAATGTAGTGTCCAAATCACATTCTGCATCAAAAGGTAAATACAGATGAGAAAAAGAAAAAACAACATTCCATACATGATTTTCAGGTTAGGAAAACATGTCTTTTAGTGCAAGAACTTGGCAGTGATCAGCAGCAAGCACATACAGCCACCAACGAAAACGGTTATGGCCCTGAATCCTGCTCTTACTGTCTCTCTGATTTGCTTCCCTTACATTTATCGTTATGTTTCTAAAACTACTGCTTAAAGAACAAGTTGTACACTTTGATGTAAATATCCTACTTTATCAAAGTAATAAGTTAAAACTTCAGACTAATCAGGTTGAGATGAGTTACTAGGAACAATTTATAAAATTATTTTCTATTAGTACACAAAAGCATTTTTTCCAATTACAATAGAGCCATGATATTTGATGAGTGTACCAACCATCTGTATATACAATTAACTATCTTTTTATTTTTATTTTTATTTTTATGTGTATGAGTGTACTGTCTGCAAATACGTTGATGTACCCTTGTCATGCAATGCTGCAGAGGTCAGAAGAGGCCATTGGATTCCCCTGGAACTGGAGTTAAAGACAGTTCTTAGCCACTATGTGGGTGCTGGGGTTTGAACCTGGGTCCTCTGCAAGAGCAGTCAACACTCTTAACTGCTGAGCCATCCATTTCTCCACCCCCATAATTAACTATCTATATATACATCTATCTATCTATCTATCTATCTATCTATACAATTAACTGTATATATACAACCATCTATATACACAATTAGCTTAAAATTCTACATATTAGAGGCTAGAGAGATGGCTTAGTGGTTGAGAGCACTGGATACTCTTGCAGAAGACCCAGGTTCAATTCCCAGCACCCACATGGCAGCTAACAACCATCTTTAACTCCAGTTCCAGACCTTTGCAAGCACCGTAAGACATGGGTGAACTTACATGCAGGCAATAAACTTGGAAGCATAAAATTAAAATAATCCTTTTAATCTTCAAATACTTTTCAACAATTAACTTTCAGCATTAAGAATAAACGTACTAGGATCTGAGATCTCCTGAGACCAGCTGAAGCACAGGTACCAGGGCAAGGGCTAAAGAGACCCCCATCCCCCTAACCCCGCCAACTGGGATGACGAAGGCATCTGAAGGAGGCAAGCAAAGCAAGCCTTCAACACAGTGAAGAGGCATTTAGGACTCACATTGGGATACAGGCAAGGAGAAGCCCATATGCTAGGAACACAAAAAAGAGACAACATGGTAAAGGGGCAGGATAATCCTGTACCTAGCTCTACCAACCCTACTGAAGATTCCTACAGTGCGATCCCCCTGGGGATGGCCCAGGAAACAGATATCAGAAATACAATTGGGAACATATTTAAAGAACTACAAGATTATAAAGAGCAAATCAAAGAACTAAGAAAAGAGAATGAAGAACTCAAGAAGGACCTAGAGAGAGAGAATGACAAACTCCAGAAGGAGGTAGAAACACTAAAAGATCCCATGCTGAAAAAGATAAGGAAACCAACCATTGAAGCAACGAGCTATAGAGAAGAGAGGTTGGGAAGACTCCAAAAAGAAAATACTCCAAAAAATCAGAAGCGAAATGAAAAAGAAATCAAACACTATGCAATGAAGAGGAAAGGAATGGAAAAAGCCTCAGAAGCAGAATGGAGGAAGCAGAACAAAGATATCTGACCTGGAGATAAACACAGAACAACTAAAAACCTCAAGGAGATTATGAAAAATTTAAAAATACACAAAATTGAACAACCAGGAAATGTGGGACACTATGAAAAGATCAAAACTCCCCATCATAGGAGATAGGGAAGGAGAACCAATCCCAAGAGAATGGTTTAGGATCGAGATCTTCAAAGCAGAATAATAGATGAAAAACTTCCCCAAAACTAAAAAAGGACCAAACCGATACAAACAAGACAGCACAATAGCAACCAACAGACAACAGTCCGAGAAAAGAAATTCTCATGCACATCATAGTTAAATGCTGAGACAACCCATAAACAAAGACCCAAATCTCATTAAAGCCACAAGAGAAAAACAAAGAAACAAGTGACCTTAAGGGGAAACCTATCAGACATTACAACTGACTCTCAATGCAAATATGAAAGCAAGAGAACCTGGAGCAAAAGCGCTTCCCAGTGTTAAAGAACAATAGATGCCAACCCAGGTTACTATACCCAGCAAAAATGTCAATATAGTGAAGGAGAGAAAAAACCTTCGATGACATAAACAAGTGAAAGAAGACATGTCTGGAAAACCAACCCTTCAGAGAATACTTGAAGCAATTCAAAGGACAAAGAAAGGAGAACCACCCCAAGCACTAGAAAGAGAAATCAATAAAGAGCATAACTGCAGAAGTAGAAACCTAAACCCAAAACCCCAAATGGATATAAGGCAAAAGGAAGCAACACAAACCTAACAGTCATACCCTTAATATTAATGGACTAAATTCCCCAATCAAAAGACTAGACTGGGAGATTGGATTAGGAAACAGAATCCATCAATATGCTGTCTACAAGAACACATCTTACTTCAGGACAGGCACCACCTTAAAGTGAAAAAGATGGAAAAAATATTCCAAGAAATGGCACCAAAAAGAAAGCAGGTGTTGCTATATTAATATCAGATACAATAGACTTCAAAGTAAAAAGAATCCAGAGATGAGAAGGACAGTACATTTTTCATCAAAGGAAAAATTCACCAAGAAAGATTCACCAATTATGAATATATATGCCCCAAAACTTGGTGCACCAAACTTTATATAGACAATTCTCCAGACCACAAGTCACACACTAACCCCAGTACATCATAGTAGGGGACTTCAATGACCCACTGAGCCCTTTGGATAGGTCAACAGGACAAAGAATCACAGAGAGACATCTGAACTGAGATATGATACACCAAATGGCTCATAGACCTCTACCGAATATTCCACCCTACTACCAGAGAATACCCTTTCTACTCAGCACCCCACGAGAACATTCTCCAAAATTGTACCACATATATGGACACAAAAGAAACCTCCACAATACAAAAAGATTGAAAATTTCTATGGATTCTATCAGACAACAGTGCAATAAAGCTCAACATCAACACCAGGAGAAGCCCAATACTCTACACGAACACATGGAGACTAAAGAACACAGACTCTTGAATAATGAATGGGTCAAGGAAGAGATAAAGAAATCAAGCATTCCTGAACTGAATGACAATGACAATACAACACAACAAAACCATGGTACCTAAAAGAGTTCTAAGAGGGAATTTTAGCCCTGGGTGCCTACATTAGAAAACAGAAAGAGCACAAGTGAATGATCTAACACTACAGCTAAAAGCACTTGAGAGGCAACAACAGATGAACCTAAACCCAACAGACAGGAAAAAATAACAAAATCAGAGCAGAAATCAATTGAAATAGAACAAAGAACAACAATACAAAAAAAAAAAAATCAACGAATCCAAAAGTTGGTTCTTTGAAGAATAAACAAGATGACAGACCTCTAGCCCAGTTAACCAAAAAAAGAACAACTCCAAATCAAAATAACCCTCCGTGATGAAAGGGAAATATCACAACCGACAAGGAAAGATCCAGAAAAACATATGGGAATATGTCAAAAAACCTATACTCTACAGGTTTGAAACCTAGAAGAAATGGATGATATTGAATCCTGGGAATCACCAAGCTCAACCAAGAAGAGATCGACAGCTTAAAAGACCCATAATAATGAAGAATTGAAGATGTAATAAGAAACTCCCAACTAAAAAAAGCCCAGGCCCAGATGGTTTCATAGCAGAATTCTACAAAAACATTCAAAAAGACCTAACAACCATTATTACTGAAACTGCTTAAAGGATACATCAGAGGAATTCTGACCATTCCTTCTATCAAGCCAGCCTCACTCCTATTACACAAACCAGGAAGAGTACACATAAAAAGGAGGATATTAAGACTATCTCCCTAATGAACACAGATGCCAAAATTCTAAACAGGATACTGGCAAATCACATACAGACAACTCAAGAAATCCTCCATCATGACCAAGTTGGATTCATACCAGAGATGCAAGATGGTTCAACATACAAAAATCAATAAACATCATCAACACATAAATGGACTGAAAGACAAAACCCACCACAGATCATCTCCTTGATGCTGAAAAAGCCTTTGACAAAATCCACCATCCCTTCATGCTTAAAGTCCTAGAAGGAATTGGATTGGAGGGATCATTCCTCAATGTACTCAATGCCTATACAGGAAACCCACACGCCAATGTCATCCTGAATGGGGAAATGACAGAACATTCCTTTAAAGTAGGAACTTGGCAAGGCTGCCCCTTCACCACTCTTCTTCAATATAGTGCTTGAAACACTTGCTAGAGCAATAAGGCAAGAAAAGGAAATTAAAGAGTACTAATTGGAAAAGAGGAAGGCAAGCTATCCCTATTTGCTGATGATTGATTGTTTACTTAAGGGATGCTAAAAAACTCCACAGAAAACTCTAGAAACGATTAACAGCTTCAGAAAGTAGTCAGGATACAAAATTAACCTTAAAATCCATGGCCTTTCTTTACACCAACAACAAGCAACTGGAGAAAGAATTCAAAGAGACCTTCCCACTCACAATAGCCTCAAAAACAATAAAATACCTAGGAACAAACCTAACCCAAGGCACTAAAGATCTCTACAACAAAAAATTTAAAGCTTAAAGAAAGAAATTGAGAAGACATCAGAAGATGGAAAAACCTCCCATGATCATAGATTGGGAAAATTAACATTGTAAAAAATGTCCATTTTACGCAAACTCTTGTATAGATTTAACACCATCCAATCAAAATCCCCAAAGATTTCTTCACCGCTTGGAAAAAAGTCCTTAATTGCATGGAAAAACAAAAGACCCCGATAGCCAAAACAACCCTGAGTGAAAGAGCTACACAGGAGGGATCTCTATACCAGACTTCAAAACTATACTACAAGGTATATTCATAAAAACAGCCTGGTACTGGTACAAAAACAGACCTGTTGACCAATGGAACAAAACTGAAGTCCAAACTGAGCACATACAATTTCAGCCATCTCAAATTGACAAGGGGGCCAGAAGACACAACTGGAGAAAAACAGCATCTTCAGCAAATAGGTGTGGCAAAAACTGGATCACCACTTGTAGAAGAATGAAGTTAAACCCCTACCTCTCACCTGTACAAAGTCAACTCCAGATGGATCAAAGACTCAATGTGAAACCCCAAACTCTGAAGGCGATAGAAGAAAAAGTTGGCCGCAGCTTACAAGGCATAGGCATAGGAAAAGACTTCTTAAATCAGACAGCAGCTGTGCAAGAATTAAGGTCAACAAATGACAAGTGGGACCTCATTAAACTCAAAAGCTTCTGTACATCAAAAGAACAATCAAGGAAGTGAAGAGAATCCCATGGAGTGGGAAGAAACCTTCACTGCAGAAACATCTGACAAAGCAACTGATTTCCAGAATTATAAACATACTCAAAAAATAAAGAAGAAAGGAAAACAAATGACCCATCAATAGATGGAGCAAAAGAACTGAACAGGGGACTTCACAGTGACGAATTAAGATGGCTGAGACACACCTTAAGAATGTTCAACATACTAATTCATTAGGAAATGCAAATCAAAACCACTTTAAGATATCATCTTACTCCAATAGGATCAAGAAAACAATGTACCAAGTGCTGGAGAGGTTGGGGAAAGGGGAAATCTATCCACTGTGGTGGGAATGTAACTACATGCGCCACTATGGAAAGCAGGTGGAGTAACCCTGGAAGACTTGGAATGAAACTTGCCACCCACCCAGCATACCACTCCTATGGCATGTACCCTCAAGGACTCACCCCACCCCAGAGATACATGCATGGCCATGTTTATTTCAGCCTCTTCACAATAGCAAGGGGCTGGAACCAACCCAAATGCCCCTCAACTGATGCGAGTACCAGAGGAAAATGTGGCACATCTATCCAATGTCAGTTCTTATGCGCAGTAAAGAAAGGACATCATGAAGGCTTTGCAGGAAAAGGCTGGAGCTAGAGGACATCATGCTGAGCGAAGTAACTTCCACAGAAAAACAAGAAACGGATGAATGGTATCCTCACACCTCCTTGTGGATGCTATGTGCCAATTACCTAGTTCTACGTCTTTCTTGTGCACGCCCCTTGGATTTTGTCCAAAGCAGCTGGCGATTGATGCATATTGGAAAAACCAACAACAACAACAACCAAACGAAAGGCTGCATCAAAGACCTGACTGAAATAGTGAACTTCTGCCTCAAAAACAGTCAAACGTTCCCCATGGAGAATGATTGATGAAAGACGGAGAAAGAGGATGAAAAGCATGTTTGGCAGAATGCATGAGCTCTGGTGGGTGGGGGATTGGGGGGGGAACCGGGTCTAGATTTGATAAAAAAAAAAAAAAAAAGAAAGAAAGAATAAACATACTATTATCCATCCTACTTAATTCCACTTTCTAGTCCCCAAAGATTGTTTTTATGATACCCATCATTAGCATTACACTCAATGGCATCTGCTATCCAGCCATTATTCAGAGACACAATAACCTTAAATCCCTAAGAAACAGTGACAACTACCACCTCTTGGTGTGACAGCAGACTCTAAAGCAGATGCAAGCTTGATATTTTAATCTCTTTCACATATCTTCTGAGCACACAACCAGAGACTTTTCTTAGTCTCTCCTCTTGCTAGGTAGGGCGGTGAGCCTGGTTGCCGTTCTTAGCAGTAACCCCATTCTGTGCTGGATGGCTTTGATTTCTTTAATGTGTTAACTTCGGTTCTCACTACTCCTCCCCTGGAATGTTTGTTCTGGTCAATATTAACCACAGGCCCCTGATTCAAAGTCCACTGTTCCAGCCCAGGCTACTTTAGTTTTCTTGGCTGCTCTGCTGGTTGACTTACTACAAATCTGTCTTCTACACTGTTTAATGTGATCTCACTCTAACACCCAGGTCAGATTATGTCATCTTCTAATTAATGTCCTTCAAGACTCTCCAGGACTATTAAGGGTATTACTCAACATGTTCTCATAGGGGATCCTGGGATTCTGGGAAGGTGTCTGTACAATCTACACAGAAGATAAGAAGGGAACTAGCCACACAGCGCCCCACTGTTGCAGCTCTAAGGAGTAGTTCTAGCCATTCACCACAAAACAAAACAAAACAAAACAAAACAAAACAAAACAACAATGTATATTCTTTTGAGATTGTTTAAATGAGATAAAATGACTGGTCTGGAGAACAGACTCCAATTGCATAATCCTGCATGCCCATCAACTTGTTAGCCTAATCTCATGCCTACCAATTGCTCACCGCAGGTAAACAGTAGACTGCAGCATCCACACTTAAAAACATACACTGCCCTCTCTAGAACGCCTGATTAATAGCTTCATTAGAAAATGTCTATGTATTTCGGGTCTCAGCTTAATAGCACCATGTCAGAAGGTTTGCCCTGACTGGTACGAGTGCCTTGCTCTAATAAATAACGAGGTGTGTTCACATTGGTCTGCACACTTGTTTCACTGCTACAATTGCCAAACCTGGCTAATGCGACTTCTGAGCCTGACTAGTAGCAAGAGCAGACAGGATCTGACACGTGCAGACCAGGTCCGAAGTTTTTCTCCTCCAGTCTTTATTCAAACAACATTTTTAAGTTAATAAATTTTTACAAAGACAGTATTTGATTAAAAATATTTTAAGAAAAGAGAACTCTTAATTAAGATGAAGCTATTTTCTTACAGATTACTGATGTATTTATTAGAAAAGCTGAAGGGACTTTCTCAGTAGCTTAATGTCAAGTACTTCAGAAAATAAAAATGTGTACTTGGGAACAACTTGTGGTAAGATGAGATCAGAACACAATACTTTTCTCTGAATGTTAAGTGAAGATACGAAATAAAAGACAGCAACCACCGGCTTGGCCAACAAGCTTTAGCTCGTCTCTAAATTGCATGTTTAAGTTTCAATGATTATCAAGAAATGTAACGATAATGTTTAGGTTTTAATAAGGCTGAAACAAACAGTTAAAAGTATTAATGTCTGCAATTAATCTTTGGAATTTAACTTCAGATTTCTTGGGAAAAAAAAAAAAAAGAAAGCAAACTCCTTTTATTGCTTACTACTGCCCTCTAGTGGATTCATAGGAAATCAGCAAGGCTAAATGCACAAGTTTAAAATACTTCTAGGTTAGCACTAATTGCCTCGAATTTTTGTTTTGGTTTCAAGAATAAATCACCTTTAAAAAAAGTTCTTATTTCTTGCACTGTTAAGAATGGAACTATACACACACACACACACACACACACACACACTCACACACAAATACATACATCCCTTATTTAGAATAATGGTGTCCAACTCATAAATCTTGCAGTTTTGTAAAGGTCAACACCAACCAGTACATGTATACTAACAAACATTTTTCATGAATTTGCAAAACTTGCAATTCAATGACACACATGGTTTTCTATTTGATGAAATCTATTTAACAAGTACTCAAGACTTTCCTTTGAAGAATACATGTATTTTCTCATATCTAACAGTGAAATTTGAATAGGGTTTGACACCAAGATCTTATAATCAGTGACTAGACAAAAGTCAGGGCACAGTTGTCATCACTTGCTCACTCACAAATTCAGTCAGTTATGTGATAGACACCTTCCAGTGAGCCACATGCCCTGTTGAAATAAATGCTGAGTTTAACTGCCACTTAAGTCTTCTAGGATAGTATTATGATATGATGTTTAAATGAAAAAACTAATATATAGGAAGAGAGGCATAAATAGCAAAAGAAATATTCACTAGAACAACAAACACAATTCTAGATTTTTTTTCTGAGAATCGACAATCTAGTATTTTATATACTTAGGGGTGTTTTATTTATTTACAATAGCTGTTTTCCATTTTTCTACCTAGATTTAAGCCATGTATTACCTTTCAAATGGCATGACAAAAAGCAATGAAACAACTAAATACACAAAAGGACACAGATTCCAAGTAGATCCCAGATACAAGAGCAGACAGAACCCTCAAGAAAAGGTATAGTATTAGGTCCAGTGATAGCATGAAAGACACGGGCACATAGTAAGTTACGGGCATTAATAACCAAGCCAGAGTAAATGTACACAGATTATGATAACAAATTATAATTTGGATGCATCTTAGAAGATAGTTTTTCAAGTTTTACTTAGGACTAGCAATCTGGTCTCTAACAGCATGTCTTTGACCTATATGATAAATTTTGTATGGAAATACCATTATCCAACAATTCCCCACTGGGTGGCACCCCCAATTTTTTTTTTTTTGGTCTTTTTGAGACAGGGTCTCCCTGGAGCCCCAGCTGTCCTGGAATTCGCTCTGTAGACCAGGCTGGCCTTGAACTCACAAAGATCCGCCTGCCTCTGCCTCCCAAGTGCTAGGATTAAAGGCGTGCGCCACCACGCCCGGCTAAGGCACCAAAAATTTTACAACATCTACATAGATGTTTATTCCCAGTGGTTTCCTTTACTAAATCTGAAAGGTATCAGATCATTTTTCAGCTTAAGGGTAAAATAAACAGGTAAATTAAAATTCAGTTTGCTAGTCTTCTCTTAAAACTGAGTGTGCAAATATTTGACTATTCCCTAAGACATGATACATCAAACTCTTAGCAAAATTTAAATAATCAACTAGTTTCTAAGCTAAACAATAATATTTGTCTAGGAAATCCCACTTGAATTAAGTATAAAAACAAATGCAGTCTCAATACAAAAATTAGTTATAAATCTGGAACAAACATTTTATATTCAGTTGATTTTTATATCCAGGATTGAAGTATTCTAACCCATAACTACTCCCATTTCTGATACTTCAATTAAAATTAAATCTCGGCCTGCTTGAAGATGTGAAACCTTGGCTTTCTGCTCCAGCTCCTGCCACCATGCCTCCGCACCATGATAGACTGTAAGTTTCTGAAACCAATAACAGTAAGCTCAAATAAACTCTTTTATTTTATTTAAAAAAAATAAATAAATAAAATTAAATCTCTCTCACTCCTTATGAATACATACCATGCCCTCTTTCATGCTACACCATCCAAAAGACCCATTTCTCAAGCTTTTCAATAATGAACTGAGAAACTTCAAAACAAAGTAATCAGTACTATTAGTTGCCTATTTACACTAATGCCATCTATCTAAGTTCTGATTTAAGTTTTAATAGAGTTAAGAAATGGCTGGTTCCTTTCTCCAGGTGAGGACACCTGGGGTCAGAAGACTCCACACAAAGGCTACACACTACTACTCTTCCTCCTCCAGGCCTCATTATCAGGAACGAAATGGGCCAATCCAGGGGTTAGTTGCAAAATATTACCTTACTGTACTTTGAGCATGTTTTCAGTGTTATTTTTATTCTTTCTCCAGATCCTCCAAACTACAACTAACCATCATTTACTAACCTCTTTGACTTGTACATCTTTGAATAATTCGTTTTCTCACCTATCACAACATAACTGCTTTGTGCATGTTATTTGCTTTCAAAGAGAGAAGTAGAAATTATTGATTGACTCATAAAAAACTGAATATTTAGCCAAGTTGATAATGACTATTTAACCAGTCAATAGATTCTAAGACTTACTACATTGTTTGGTTTAATATTTCTACCTTAACATGAAGAAATTTAGATGATAGCTTAAGAGACTCATGAACCTGAGATCCATGTGTAAGTAAACTTTCCACCAGGAACACAATTTTACTGCATATGCAGCTTAAAGAAAAGATGTAAGTCCTCAGTAGTCAGAGCTCGTGCCGCACAGTGAAATCTCTCCCTGAGCCTTAGGCTTTAAGGAGCTGTTCCCTACCTATTCAGCAACTCTTCCTATTGTTTTTGGTTTCCAATCAAGATCTTAGCATAAGTTCCTCAGGTTTTATCAATGCCCCTGAGGTCATCCCTCAAGGGCATCTGCTTAAAAATATATTAATTCAGGGCTAGAGAGAGATGGATCAACAGTAAAGAATATCTTAATTCAATATGATGATTATATTTTATTTAAATAATTAAACTGTAATTTTCAAAGTTTCAATCCGAACAACATAAAACATTACTTTAAAGTATTTTTGTATACAGCAACAGGGATGCTGCTCCTACAGGGAAGCTGTCATGGGAAGGTTTCCATTACCTCACTCCTTTCCCTCCTCCACTCCACACTCCCACTGCTTAGTTCAGAGCTTCCAGATGCATGTCTTCAAAATGTTTGTTGGAAGCACTCAGGAGGCAGAGGCAGGCAGATCTCTGTGGATGGAGACCAGCCTGGTCTACAAAGTCAGTTCCAGACCAGCTGGGGCTCCACAAAGACTTTGTCTCAAAAAAGAAAAACAAAACAACAAAATGTTTGAATCCACCACTTTTCCATTCGAAAGCTTTCAGTGGCATCTAGGCTCAACTGGGATAAATCGAGAAATTTTGATGATGGTCTGAGGCTCTGCCAGACATGTTACCTCCTCACTCCTCATCTCAATTGTTTCCTTTCTTCCCCTTGGTAACTGAGCTCTAAGCCACACTGGCTTTGTCTCCTTGCCATTATCTGAACACAGCATCCACACACCAGCTACAGGAGCAGTACATGTACGCACGCTCCTCTGTCACAGCTTGTCTTCATGGCATTCAGCTCTGTGGTTCTATGATGGAAAAGCCACTCCTGGCCTAGACAGCAGTGGTCTTCACTACTGCCCCCTGAAGCTTTCTTACAGTTCTCCAGAGCATCTACTGCTTGACATCTGGGAGATGATTCTCCAAGGGTCTTTAATTTCCAAACAAATTGAAAATCAGGCATTACTAGCCCCTCTGCCCCCTCTACCCTCTCTACCACCTCCTCAAGGAACAACAGCATTGACAGATACAGATAGCATCTTCCTCTGGAACAAAGGGAAGCTATACTTATTATCCACACAGAAGATTCTGCTTTCCTAAACTCAGTTTCTTTTTTTTTTTTTTTGTCTTTTTGAGACAGGGTCTCCCTGCAGACCCAGCTGTCCTAGAACTTGCTATGTAGAGCAGGCTGCCCTTGAACTTACAGAGATCCACCTGTCTCTGGCTCCGGAGTGCTGGGATTAGAGGGGTGCACCACCACACCCGGCTAAACTCAGTTTCTTTTCTGCAATACATGCACTGTGTTCAGGTTTCTTCTGATCTACTCACAATTCCCTGGGGAACTGAAGCCCAGGAAACGCCTAGCGGTTAAGAGCACCGACCGCTCTTACAGAGGACGCCGGTTCGATCCCCAGCACCCACATGGCGGCTAAGAACCGTCTGAAACTCCAATTCCAGGAGAACTCCAGTTCCAGGGGAATCCGATACCCTCTTCTGACCTCCGCGGCGTTGCACGACACGGGTGCACAAACTTGCATGGAACAAGCCAAGAACAAGCAACTGGAGAGAAGAGGAAGGAGAGAAAAAAACAGAAAAAAAATTTCAAGAGAGACCTTTATCCCCACTCACTGAATAAAGCTCTCACAAAAACAATATAATAATTTATAAATTACCTAGAAGGAGTAACAAGCCTAACTAAAGACACTAAAGTTCTCTAAAACAAAATTTTAAAACTTTAAAGAAAGAAATGAAATGATAAGAAGGAAAAAAAGAAGAGCAGAGGAGGAAAAAATAAAAAGAGAAAGAGAGTCCGCCACAAGATGGATAAACAAAAAAAACTCCCCATTGATCATAGAATTCGGGCGAAAATAACTTGTGTAAACTTGTCCATATTTACAATGTATAATAATATTTTATTAGATAAATGGATGGGTAATTTTAAATTAACACAATCGGCCACAATATCACCCAAAGATTTTTCTTCAAGGCATTGTGAAATAAAAAAAAGTTCTTAATTCTTTGGAAATAAAAAAACACAAAAAGGACCTGATACCAAAACAAGCCCTGAGTGGTGTGTGTGAAAAGAAAAAGAATAAAGACAAGAAGAGAAAAAAAAAGAAAAAAAAAAAGAAAAAAACTAAAAAATAATCGAAACAACAAAAAAAATACAGGCTATATCATTAAAAAACAGCCCCAAACAGACGGCACCAAAAAAACCAACCATGGACAATGAACAAAATGAAATCCAAACCAGCACCATTACAATTCAGCCAGCTCAAACTTAACAAGCGCGCAAGAAACACCGATATTGGAGAAAAACCAGCATCTGCAGCAAAACAATGGGTTGCGCCAAACTGCATCACCACACGAAGATGAATTATACCCCTACCTCTCAGCCTGTACAAAAGTTCACTCCAGAGGACAAAGCACCTCAATAGTAAACCCCAAAACTCGGAAGCAAGTAAGAAAAAGTTAGGCCGAACACGGCTTGACAAGAGCATAGGATAGAATAAGATTCTAAATCAGAACAGTCTGCGCAAGAGATATAAGTGTCAACAAATGACAAGGATGGGACCTCCATTAAACTCCAAAAAGCTTCTTACATCAAAAGCAAACAATCAGGAAGTTGAAGAGACACACACATGGAGTGGGAAAAACCTTCACTGAGAAAGACGATCTGACCAACACTGATTCAGAATCTATATAAATACTCAAAAAATAAAAGAAGAAAGAGAAAACAAAGATACCCATCAATAGATGGAGCAAAAGAACTGGAACAGGCAGAGACTTCACAAAGGCGAAGTTAGAGATGGCTGAGACAACCCTTAAGAATTGTTCAACTACTATCATTAGGGAAATGCCAAAAGTTCAACTCAACCACTTTAATGATACACTTTACTCCAATACGAGATCAAGCAACAAATGTGTACCAAGGTTGGGAGAGGTTTGGGGAAAGGGGCAAAATATCTGCCACTGCTGGTGGGCAATGTACACTCATGCACCACTATGGAAACGTGTGGATGAACCCTGGGAAGACTTGAAGAAACGTTGCGCCACCCGAACCCAACATACCACCTCCTATGGCATATGACCCTCAAGTACCTCTCACCCCAGCCCCAGAGATACTCATGCGGATGCCAGTTTATTCAGCTTCTCTTCACTAATAGCAAGGCTGGAAACCAACCCAAAATGCCCCTCAACTGATGGAGTAGATCAGCAGAAAATGTCGGTGTACTACAATGTACACAATGCGATTTCTAGCCAAGCAAGGTAAAAAAGGGGAATCATGGAGCTTTCAGGAAAGGCTGGAGCTAGAGAAACATCATGCTGAGGAAAGTAATTAACACAGAAAAGCAAAGGATGAATGGATTCCCTCCATCTGGGATTGCTATTGTGCCAATTACCAGTATCAAAAGTCTGTTACTTGTGCACAGCCCCTTGGTTTTGTCCAAAGCTCCTGGCGAATGAGCATATTGGAAAAACCAACCAACAACAACCACACCAAACAACAGGATGCTCGCATCAAAAACTCTGACCATGAAATAGTGAACTTCCTTGCTCAAAACAGTCAAACTTCCCTTATGGAGAATATTGCAGAAAGGACTGAGAAAGAATGAAAAGGCAATTGTTTTGGCAAATGCATGACTCTGGGTGGGGGGTTGGTGGGAGGACCTGGGTTTCTAGATTGATAAAAAAAAAAAAAAAAAAAAAAAAAGAATCAACATACATTACCATCCTACATTATTTCCACTTTCTAAGTCCCCAGAAGATTGTTTTATATAACCCATCATTAGCCCAGTACACTCAATGGCATCTGCTATCCAGCCCATATATTCACAGAGACACAATAACCTAAATCCCTAAGAAACTATGACCCCAACTACCACCTCTTGTGTGTGACAGCAGACTTCTAAAGGCAGATGGCAAGCTTGATATTTTAATCCTCTTTCCAAATTATCTTCTGACACACAACCAGGACTTTTCTAGTCTCCCTTCTGCCTAGGATGATGTATTAGTGTTGCGTGAAGCCTGGTTGCCGTTCTTAGCCCATAACCCCATTCGTGTGGCGATGGCTTTGATTCTCAATGTGTTAACTTCGGTTCTCACATACTCCTCCCTGGAAATGATTATTTCTGAGTTCAATTATTAACTCACAGGCCGCCTGATTCAAAGCCATGTTCCAGCCCCAGCTACTTTAGTTTTCTTGGCTGCTCTGCTGGTTGATTAACTTACTAACAATCTGTCTCTACACTGTTTAATGTGATTCAACTCTAACCACCCAGGTCAGATTAGTCATCTTCGTATTAATGTCCTGTCCAAGACTCTCCAGACTTATTAAGGGTATTACTCAACATCTTCTCATAGGGGATCCTGGGATTCTGGGAAGGTGTCTGTACAATCATACCACAGAAGAATAAGAAGGGAACTACCACACAGCCCCCACTGTTGCAGCTCTAATGAGAGTAGTTCTAGCCATTCGCCACCACAAAACAAAACAAAAAAACAACAAAACAAACAACAATGTATTTCTTTGAGCTTGTTAAATATAGTAAAATAGAACTGCTGGAAACAGACTCCAATTGCATAACGCATGCCCATCAACTTGTTAGCCTAATCTCATGCCTACCAATTGCTCACCGCAGGTAAACAGTAGACTGCAGCATCCACACTTAAAAACATACACTGCCCTCTCTAGAACGCCTGATTAATAGCTTCATTAGAAAATGTCTATGTATTTCGGGTCTCAGCTTAATAGCACCATGTCAGAAGGTTTGCCCTGACTGGTACGAGTGCCTTGCTCTAATAAATAACCGGAAGGTTGTTCACATTGGTTCTCACACTTGTTTCAACTGCTACACATTTGACCAAACCTCGAATGCGACTTCGTGAGCCTGACTAGTAGCAAGAGTCAGGCACAGATCTGACACGATGCAGACCAGGTCCGAAGTTTTTCTCCTCCAGTCTTTTATTCAAACACAAATTTTTAAGTATAAAAATTTTTACTAAAGACAGTATTGATTAAAATTAAATATTTAAGCAAAAGAGAACTCTTAATTAAGAGAAGCTTATTTTCTGTACAGATTACTGAGTATTATTTATGAAAGCTGAAGGACTTCCTCTAGAGTCTTACTGTCAATGTACTCAGAAAAAATAACTGATCTTTACTTGGAAAACTATGTGTAAGATGAGATCAGAACCAAACTTTTTCTCTGAATGTAAGTGAAGAACGAAATAAAAGACAACAACCACCGGCTTGTGCCAACAAGCTTAGCTCGTCTCTAAATTGATGTTTAAGTTTAAATGATTATCAAAAATGTAACCATAATGTATTAGTTTAATAAGGCTGAATCATAACAGTTAAAAGTAAATGTCTGCAATTAAACTTTGGAATTTAACTTCCAGTTCTTCTGGGGAAAAAAAAAAAAAAAAAAAAGGAAAAGCACAACTCCCTTATTGCTATACTATCTGCCCTCTCGTGATTCATGGAAATCCAGCAAGGCTAATGTTGCAAAGTTTAAAATACTCTATTACACTATGCCCGCTTTTTGTTGGTTTCTCAAGCAAGGAAATGCACCTTTAACCACAAGTTTTCTATTCTTGCATGCTGAGGGAAAACTATACACACAGAACACACCACACACACCACTACACCACTCACACAATATACATACATCCTCTTTATTAGAATAATGGTGTCATACATAAATCTTGCATTTTGTAAAGGTCAACACCACCCAGTACATGTATACTAACAAACATTTTTCAGAATTTGCAAACTTGCAATTCAATGACACACATGGTTTTCTATAATTGATGAAAAAATCTATTAACAGAGTACTCCCAAGACTCTTCCTTTGGAAGAATATTATATTTCTCATATCTACAAGTCTGAAATTTGAATATGGGTTTGGTACACCAAGATCTATATCAACATCAGTGACTAGACAAAAGTCACACAGTTGTCATCACTTGCTCACTCACAAATTCAGTCAGTTATGTGATAGACACCTTCCAGTGAGCCACATGCCCTGTTGTTGAAAAATGCTGAGTTTAACTGCCACTTAAGTCTTTCATAGGATTAAGTATTATGATTATGAGTTAAAAGAAAAAACTAATATTAGGTTAAAGAGAGGCAAAATACAAAGAAATATTCACAGGAAACAACAAAACCAATTCTAGAATTTTTTTCTGAGAATCGTACCAATCTTAGATTTATATACTTAGGGTGTTTTAATATTTACAATAAGCTGTTTTCCATTTTTCTACCTAGATTTAAGACCATGTATTACCTTTCAAATGGCATGACAAAAAAAGCAATGAAACAACAAATACACACAAAAAGGACACAGATTCCAAAGTAGGATACGATACAAGAGCAGACAGAAACCTCAAGAAAAGGTATAGTATAGGTCCAGTGATAGCAGAAAGACACGGGCACATAGTAATAAGTACGGGCATTAATAAACCAAAGCCACGAGTAAATGTACACAATTATGATTAACAAATTATAATTTGGATTGCATCTTAGAAGATAGTTTTTCAATTTTTACTTAGGACTTAGCAATCTGGTCTCTAACAGACATGTCCTTTGACCTATTATGATAAAATTTTGTATGAAATACCAATTATCCAACTTTCCCATGGAGTGGCACCCCAATTTTTTTTTTTTGTTTGTTGACAGACAGGGTCTCCCGAGCCCCAGCTGGTCCTTGAATCTCGTCTTGTAGACCAGGCTGGCCTTGAACTCACAATGAGATCCGCCTGCCTCTGCCTCCAAGCTTAGGATTAAAGGCTTGCCCCACCACGCCGGCAGGCACCAAAAATTTACAACAATACATAGATGTTTTTCCCAGTGGTTTCCTTACTAAATCTGAAAGGATCAAATCATTTCAGGCCTTAAGGTTAAAAATAAAAAGTAAATGTAAAACTTCCGTTTGCTAGATCTTCTCTTAAATGAGCTGTTGCAAATACTTTGACTATTCCCTAAGACATGATACCTATAAACTCTTAGCAAATTTACAATAATCAACTAGTTTCTAAGAGCTAAACAATAATATTTTCTAGGAAATCCCCACTTGAATTTAATATTAAAAAACAAATGAGTCCTTCAATACAAAAATTAGTATAAAATTGGAACAAACAACTTTATATTCAGTTGATTATTTATATCCAGGATTGAATATTTAACCCATAAACTACCTCCCATTTCTGTTATAACTTCAATTAAAATTAAATCTCAGCCTGCGTTGAAAGTGAAAACCTTGGCTTTCTCTCCATCTCTTCTGCCACCAGCCTCCGCGACCATCGATAGACTGTTAACGTTTTTCTGAAACCAATTAACAGAACTACTAGAATATACTCTTTTATTTTAATTTAAAAAAAAATAAATTAAATATAAAAAAAATCTCTCTCCTCTCTTATGAAACATACCATTGCCCTCGTTCATGCTACACCTCCAAAAGACCTCATTCTCTACAAGCTTTCAATATATGAATTCGAGAAACTTCAAAACAAAATTAACATCTATTAGTTGCCTATTTACACATAATTGCCATATCTAAGTTCTGATTAAATTATTAGAGTTAAAAATGCTGGTGTCTTCTTTCCAGGTAGAGGACACCTGGTCAGAAGACTCCACACAAAGGCTCACACTACTACTTTCCCCTCCAAGGCCTCATTATCAGAACGAAATGGGCCAATCCAGGGGTTAGTTGCAAAATATTACCTTACCTTACTCTTGAGCATGTTTTCAGTTATTTTATTTCTCTCTCCATTCCAAACTTACAACTAACCAATCATTTCTAACCCTCTGCTACTTTGTACATCATTGAATTAATTCTGTTCTCACCACGTATTCACAACTAATAACTCTTTGTGGCATTTATGCTTTCAAAGACGAGAGTAGAATATTTGATTGACTCATAAAAACTGAATATTTAGCCAAGTTTATATGACTATTTAACCAGTCAATAGATTCTTAAGACTTATACTACATAATGTTTGGTTTATTTCTACTCTTAACATGAAAAAATTAGATGATAGCTTAAGGACATCATGAACCTGAGATCCATGTGTAAGTAAACTTTCCACCAGGAACACAATTTTACTGCATATGCAGCGCTTAAAGAAAAGATGTAATTCCTCAGTAGTCAGAGCTCGAGCCGCACAGTGAAATCTCTCCCTGAGCCTTACTTTTAAGGAGCTGGTTCCCAACCTATTCAGCAACTCTTCCTATTGTTTTGTTTCCAATAAGATCTTAGCATAAGTTCCTCAAGTTATCAATGCCCCTGATAGTCCCTTCAAGGGCATCTGTAAAAATATATTAATTCCGAGGCTAGAAGAGAGATGGATCAACGTAAAGAATATCTTAATCAATATGATGATATTTTATTTTTAAAATAATTAAACGTTAAATTTCAAAGTTTCAAAACCAAATACATAAACATTACTTTAAAGTATTTTTGTATAACAGCAAACAGGGACTGCTGCCTACAGGGAAGCTTTATGCCATGGAAGTTTCTCATTACCTCTCACCCTTTCCTCTCCACTCCCACCCCCACTGCGCTTAGTTCAGAGTCCTTCCAGATGCATGTCTTCTAAAATGCTGTTGTTGAACACCAGCAGACAGGCAGACTTCTCTGGGATGAACCAGCCTGGGCACAAGTCGTTCCAGACCAGTGCTCCATCAAAGACCTGGTCTCAAAAACAGAAATAACAAAAACAACAAACATGTTTGAATCCAGCACTTCATCGATAACTTTCATGTTGCATCTAGGCTCAACTGGGATATAATCGAGAGAAATTTTGATGTATGGTCTGAGTCCTGCAGACAGTTACCTCCCTCCAACCCTCATCTCAATGTTTTTCCTTCTTCCCCTTGGTAACTAGCTCTAAAGCCACACTGGCTTTGTCTCCTTGCCATTATCTGAACACAGCATCCACACACCAGCTACAGGAGCAGTACATGTACGCACGCTCCTCTGTCACAGCTTGTCTTCATGGCATTCAGCTCTGTGGTTCTATGAGGAAAAGCCACTCCTGGCCTAGACAGCAGTGGTCTTCACTACTGCCCCCTGAAGCTTTCTTCACAGTTCTCCAGAGCATCTACTGCATTGACATCTGGGAGATGAATTCTCCAAGGGTCTTATTAATTCTCCAAACAAATTAAATCAGCAGCATTACTAGCCCCTCCTGCCCCTCTACCCTTCTACCACCTCCTCAAGAACAACAGCATTGACAGATACAGATAGCATCTTCCTCTGGAACAAAGGGAAGCTATACTTATTATCTCACACAAAGATTCTGCCTATTCCAAACTCAGTTTCTTTTTTTTTTTTTTTTTTTTTTTGACGACAGGTTCCTCCCTGCAGACCCAGCTGTCCTAGAACTTGCTATTAGAGCGGCTGCCCTTGAACTTAGAGAATCCACCTGTCTTGGCTCCGAGTGCTGGGATTAGAGGGTGCACCACCACACCCGGCTAAACTCAGTTTCTTTTCTGCAATACATGCACTTGTTCAGGTTTCTTCTTGATCTACTCACAATATCCCTGGGGAACTGAAGAGCCCAGGAACGGCACCTAGCGTAAGAGCACGAACCGCTCTTACAGAGGACGCTCGTTCGGATCCCCAGCCCCCACATGCGGCTAAAACCGTCTAAACCAATTCCAGGAGAACTCCAGTTCCAGGGGAATCCGAATCCTCTCTTCTGACCTCCCCGCGTTGCACGACACGGGTGCCACAACACTGCATGCAAGACAGTACATTCATACACATACAGAAATAAAAAATTAAATAAAAAAAAATAAAAAAAGAACGCAATGCTGCCCAGTGGCAGCTATGACTAACAAAGGAAACCTGCACAAGAGAACCATCAGTCCTACGCAGGGGACCTGCACAGGAGAACCGTCAACCCTACACAGCCTATCGCTATCCTGCACAAGAGAACCGTCAGTCCTACGCAGGGACCTGCACAGGGAAACCGTCAGTCCTACACAGGGTAGCTATGACCAACAATAACTGGGATGACCCGCATCTTCCTAATGGCCCATAATCACTGTGACAGACTCCAGAATCATGAACTCAGACCTTTCATAGGTCTGCACACTGACATAATCGTAATTTTTTTCTCTTTTGTCCATTATTCTTCCCTGACTAATCTTCCACTGTCCTGTCTTCCCTTTCCGCTAATTCCTCAAAGCATTTTCATAAACATTGTCTCTTTGAACTTCAACAAGAGCCTCTGTGAAGCTTTTCAGATTCTTACTTAATCTAGAACACAGAGGTTAGACAAACTCAAATTACTGTAATAAGCCACAGAACACCAATTAGAAACACCAATTAGAGCTCCGGTCTGACTCCTAATTGGGTTTTTATTTCTGACCCTTTTTGGTCTTTTTGACACAGATCTCCTTGTAGCCCTAGCTAGACTGGAGCTCTCACTATGTGAACCTAGAGCAGGCTGGTAAACAGAAAACAGCCTGCCCCTGCCCCTGCCCCTGCCCTGCCCCTGCCCCTGCCCCTGCCCCGCCCCGCCCCCCCAGTCCCGCCCACCCCGCCCCCGCCCCTGCCTCCTCGCCCCCTCCGGAGTGCTGGATTAAGTGGCATGTACCATCATGCCTTTTAAAGACAAATACTAACACACTAACACACAAACAATGGCAATAACAAAGCTGGGCATCCACAAAGGCACGTGAGGACATTCAGATGCCTGTCTGTCAGTTCTCACTTATACATTGATAATGACACAGAAATGATCATAAGGAAAGCAGAGTCTACACTACACCAACAGCTCAGTTCTTTCATACCTAAAGAAAACGTATTGGAAAATATCCAAAAACATTTCCAAATGAATGGTATTGTCAACCTCACAAGAATCAAGAGTGCTCTAAGCTACCTCTATTAATCTGAAAAGCTTCCAGATAAATTAAATGTTCTTTGTGCAGTTCGTGTGAAGGAGGTAGAAAGAGCATTTATTATTGACCTTTTCTCTACAATTTGACCAAACCTAAGAGCAGCCTGTATTTAAATTTGTCAACCACTTATAATTGATGTCCTGCCACTTCAGGAAAAACGTGACAAAAAATCAGAAACTGTTAGAAAGTACAGTTTAAGAATCTGTATACCAGACAAGTATTAGCAGCTGATTTTAAAAGTTCTATAAACTTAAGCCAGGTGTGGTGGCACACCCTTTAATCCCAGCAGGTGAATGGATCTGAGTTTAAGGCCAGCCTGTGTCTACAGTGAGTTCCAGAAGTACAGCTAAGGGAAACCCTGTCTTTGAAAATACAAAACAGAGGGCTGGAGATCAGACCTAAGCGTTAGAGCCCGACCGCTCTTGAGAGACCCGGTTCGATCCCCGCACCCACATGACGGCCGAGAACCGTCTGAGTTTAACTCCAATTTCAGAGAACGTTCCAGTTCCAGGTGAATACGAGACCCTCTCTGACCTCCGCGGCATTGCACGACACAGGGTGCACAGACCTGCATGCGACAGTTACATCATTGATACACATACCGAAATAAAAAAAATTAAAAAAAAAAAGAAAATACAAAAAGAAAAAAAAAAAGTTCTATTACAACTCATGGATGGAACTGTAATAAGGAAAGCTGAAAGAACCAGGGGCTGCCACCACCCCCCCCAAACAAAAACAACAAACAAAAACAACCTCGGTGACCTCTTGAGACAGATCCTTCAACTGACCTTAGGAAAACAAAACCTTGGTAATCTGGTGTGTGGCCTTAAGCATCCAAGGAAAGTAAAACCAGAAATAATCAGTAAGCCGCAGAGAAATGTACTTCAGATATAATTAATTGGTCAATCTTTAGTAAAAGACAAAAAAAAAAAGACAAGCACTCATGTGTTGACCTGTCTTCATGTCTTACTGGCAAGTCCATTCACTCTTGGCGGCCCGCTTCTTCAGAGACATAGACACAGTTTATAACTCTCCCGAATATGGACTGAAGACTCCCGTCTCTCCAAGATATCCTCCAAACCCTACCCAATGCCATATGGGAACTGCTGAGACATCCAGCTATGACTGAACAGCTACTGGGATTTCAGCTTGTCAGAATATAGACTGCCATTGTTGGACTACCCAGCCTGTATCATGGAGCCAGACAGGAAGATTCAAGACCGGATGCAGTGCTTCTGGACCTCATTTGGGGACCATGGGAAAGAACCCCAGTGTGGAGCATAGGGCAAGACTGATGATGTTTGGGTTGCCAGGGAGGAACCTCAACACTTCCTTAAGGAAACATGACATTTTTTTAGAGAAAAAAAGAAAAGAAAATCCTCCAATTTCAGGTACATGTCCATATGTATGTATGTATATATTTATGTATGGATATAAATATATATATATATATATTTATATATATCTATATATATATATGATGCAGCAAGAATATAAAACAAAAAAAAAAAAACAAAAAAAACTGGGAAAAAAAAAAAAAAACCTCTGGGGGCTGGAGAGATGCACCTTAGCGGTAAGAGCGCCGACCTTGCAGAGGACCCGGATCGATTCCCAGCACCCACATGGCTGCCAATGAGAACCGTCTGAAAACCCAATTCCAGGAGAACTCCAGATTCCAGGAATCCGGACTNCAGACCAGTACATTCATACACATACAGAAATAAATAAATTATAAAAAAAAAAAAAATTTAAAAAAAAGAACTGTCAATGCTGCCCAGTGGCAGCTATGACTAACAAAGGAAACCTGCACAAGAGAACCATCAGTCCTACGCAGGGGACCTGCACAGGAGAACCATCAACCCTACACAGCGCTATCGCTATCCTGCACAAGAGAACCGTCAGTCCTACGCAGGGGACCTGCACAGGAGAACCGTCAGTCCTACACAGGGGTAGCTATGACCAACAAAAAACTGGGATGACCCGCATCTTCCTAATGGCCCATAACACTGTGACAGACTCCAAGATGCATGAATCCTAGACCTTTCATAGGTCTTGACACTGACATAACGTAATTGGTTTTTCTCTTTTGTCCATTTATTTCTCCTGACTAATCTTCCACTGCCTGTCTTCCTTTCCCGCTAGGTCTCAAAGCATTTTCATAAACATTGTCTCTTGAACTTCAAAAGCCTCTGTGAAGCTTTTCAGATTCTTACTTAATCTAGAACACAGAGGTTAGACAAACTCAAATTACTGTAATAAGCCACAGAACACCAATTAGAAAACACCAATTAGAGCTCCGGTCCTGACTCCTAATTGGTGTTTTAATTTCTCCCTTTTTGTCTTTTTGACACAGATCTCCTTTGTAGCCCTAGCTAGACTGAGACTCTCACTATGTGAACCTAGAGCAGGCTGGTAAACAGAAAACAGCCTCCTGCCCCTGCCCTGCCCCTGCCCCTGCCCCTGACCCCGCCACGCCCCGCCCCGCCCCCCGCCCGCCCCTGCCCCTGCCCTCTGCCCTCCGGAGTGCTGGATTAAGGTGCATGTACCATCATGCCTTTAAAGACAAATACATAACACACTAACACACAAACAATGGCAATAACAAAGCTGGGCATCCACAAGGCACGTGAGGACATTCAGATGCCTGTCTGTCAGTTCTCACTTATACATTGATAATGACACAGAAATGATCATAAGGAAAGCAGAGTCTACACTACACCAACAGCTCAGTTCTTTCATACCTAAAGAAAACGTATTGGGAAAATATCCAAAAACATTTCCAAATGAATGGTATTTGTCAACCTCACAAGAATCAAGAGTGCTCTAAGCATACCCTCATTAATCTGAAAAGCTTCCAGATAAATTAAATGTTCTTTGTGCAGTTCGTGTGAAGGAGGTAGAAAGAGCATTTATTATTGACCTTTTCTCTACAATTTGACCAAACCTAAGAGCAGCCTGTATTTAAATTTGTCAACCACTTATAATTGATGTCCTGCCACTTCAGGAAAAACGTGACAAAAAAATCAGAAACTGTTAGAAAGTACAGTTTAAGAATCTGTATTACCAGACAAGTATTAGCAGCTGATTTTAAAAGTTCTATAAACTTAAGCCCAGGTGTGGTGGCACACCCTTTAATCCGCACCCAGGCAGAGGGAATGAGATCTCTGAGTTCAAGGCCCAGCCTGGTCTACAACAGTGCAGTTCCAGGACAGCTGGACTCCAGGGAAACCCTGTCTTGAACAAAACGAAAAAAAAAAGTTCTATCCACACCTGGTGAACTGGTAAGACAGCTGCCGGGCCAGGGGCTTCCACCCCCCCCCCAAAACAAAACAAACAAACACAAACAACCTGATGACCTTTGAGGAACAGATCCTCAACTGACCTTGAAAACAAAACCTTGGTTAATCTGTGGTGTGTGGCCTTAAGCATCCAAAAGGAAAGTAAAACCAGATAATCAGTAAGGCCTGAGAAAATGTACCTCAGATATAAAACTTGGCGTTCAAGATAAAAAGACAAAAAAAAAAAGGACAAAGCACATGTTTTTTGACCTGTCTTCAATTCTTACTGGCAAGGTGCTTCACTCTGTGGCGCCGCTTCTTCAGAGACATAGACACAGGTTTAACTTCCAATATGGACTGAGACTCCCTTCTCTCCAAGAATCCTCCAAACCTTTTATACCATGTGGGACTGCTGAACATCCGCTATGGACTGAGCAGGTACTGGGATTTCAGCCTTGTCGAGTATAGACTAGCCTTGTTGGACTACCCAGGCTGTATCATGGAGGCCGTACAGGAGTCCAAGACAGGATGCAGTCTTATCTGGACCTCATTTGGGGACCATGGGAAGAGACCCAGTGTGGAGCATAGGGCAAGACTGATGATTGTTTGGGCTTGCATAGGAGGAACCTTCAAACACTTCCTTAAGGCAAACATGACATTTTTAGAGAAAAGAAAGAAAAAAAAAAAATCCTCCAATTTCAGGTAATGTGTGCCATATGTATGTATGTATATTATTTATGGTATGGCATATAAATATTAATATATATATATATATATATATAACTACTCTATATCCTGGACTCATATGTGGGCCATGAAAGAAACCCAATTGGAGCAGAAAAAGCAAATAAGATAGTGCGCCAGAAAAAAAAAAAAAACCTCTGGAAACGACTTCAGAAAAATATGCAAGACTAGCATATATGTGAGAATTCATGAAACTGCCAGTGGGGGGCTGTGAGGAAATGCATGGTAAAGGAGAGTATTCTAAATATCAATTGATAATCAGCATTGTATTGAAATTCAAAATTTTAAATAAAAATAAAAAAAAAAAAAAAAAAAAAAAATTAACGAAAATAATAAGTTCTCATAAACTCAAAAAAAGACACTTATGGAATTAGCAAACAATATTGACCTGTGGTCCGAGTACTAGTACTCAAGACATTATTTAGTCTACTGCAATATAGTATACACATATACAAGCTTACAAGTTATAAAATTCATTTCTGAATATTTAAATTTTCCAAATATACATAAAATGTCATGACCAAGTAACTCCTAACTATCATTCTCTCTTGTGTAGAAAACAATAGAAATTGAAGACAAAATTTAAGATATTAAAGAAGAAAATGAAAATTCGTGAAAGCGATTACTCAGGTAAGAAGTGGCTTTGCAGGCTGATGCTTCCCCTTTATCTCAGTTTCCGCCGTTCACTTACTGTGTACGTTATAGCTGCCACCATTCCAATCAGGGTCAAGGAGCTAATGGAGAATGACAATGCAGCTAAACCATCTAAGGAAAACAAAAAGATCACTCATGTACCAATATATACTACTCAACTGTTTATATTCATCATTAACATATGAAAAACCAGACTCCTGAGACTGACACACACACATCCATTAAAAGTGACATGGGAGGGAGAGTTTCTTAAAAGCTCTTCTATAAGCTGATGTTACACATGATTCTTTAGCTAGAACTTCTTTTGCCTTTAAAAAGGAGGAAAAATTACTGCCTGATATACTGCCACCCAATCACTAAACTATTAGCTGCTCGGAAGGCGAGGCCTGTGCATGTTACACATTCGAATGCATCTGTGCAGACAGAGGGCAGGCGCTGACACGCGGGTGTCTTTCCTCTGCTGCTATCCACCACATTCTTTTAGAGATGAGGTCCCTCACTGAACCCAAAGCTCACCAATCAGCTAGACTTAACCAGCCAACAATTCTAGGAAGCCCCCGCCTCCTTCCAACCTTGGTGCAGTGCAGGCATTACATATCTTTTACATAAGTGCTGGCGATCCAGACTAAGGTACTCATGCTTACACGGCAAAGCCTTTGCCTGAGTCTTCCTCCCCAGTCCTTGCCTGGACTTTTACAATGAAATGACAAATCCTGAGCACTGCATAGGAAGCAGTGCTACTCATCATTCTCCCATCTGCCTTCAATTTTTTACTCTTTTGGCATAATTTTTTTGCTTAATTGTCAAATGTTACTGATATGTAGCCTAAAACTAAAATCTTACAGCTTAGTTCACTTTTTTTAACTTGAGAAATTTGCTGCCCATTTGCAGAGAGAAAAACAAAACCAACAGCAAGCCTCAACCCCAAAACGATTCAAATTAAACATAAAAACTGAGACTACTATCTGGATGTGGTATGCAGCAGTCTCAACACTGGGGAGAAACAAGACAATGAAGAGCAGGGGGCCATCTGGGCTACCCAGGGAGCACCAGTATCAAAATATTAGCAAACACTACACCAATTAAACAAAAGCAGCAACAAAAACAAAAAAAAATACAAAACAGAATACTGTATTATAAGTAGAAGCTATGACTGAGGGGCTGTAGTGGAAAAAAAATTATATATATATTATATACATAAAGAAATATTACGAGTCTGATATTACTAAATAAAAATAATACATTTCTCTACTGTAATAAAATCCTAGTTGTTTATATTGATCTAGTTTAAATGTAGGTCCTATGAGACCAAATACAGTATTTTAATTTACATTTTGATATTTAATAGTAATATTTTCACAAATATTAATAAACTAAAATGTATCAAATTTAGCATAACAAAAATATAAACTATTAACAAGTTCTGAATCAAGGTAAAATATTTTCATTTCTTATTTTTTAAGATTGATGTATGTGCATGTGCACATGTGTACATAGGAGCCCATGAGGTCAGAATAAAGGTATTAAATCCCTCCCAGCCCTAGTTATAGTTGTTTGCGAGTTGTCTGACATGGGTGCTAGGACCCAGATCCCTGGACCCCTGAGTAGTAGTAAGCACTCCACCGTTTTTTATTGCTTTACCTTGTATTTGTGTTTTTCTGTGTCTCTGTGTCTCTGTGCACCTGGGGAAGGGCCTGCAGCAGTCCAGAAGGCTGCTTCCCCCTGGGTCGTGTTCCGGACCTGGCTGTGGGTCTTCTGTGTGGGCCTCGGACCACACTTGGGTCCTCTGAGGTGTTTCCTCTTGCATCCTGGCCCTCTCTGCGCCTGATGATGTACTCTGTCAGTGATGGTAGGTTCTTCCTTGATTACTCACCTTTTTACTACTATTGCATACATACTGCATAGGCTTTTGTTCCCAAAACATAAGCCATTTCCCTGCGCTCTTCCTACAATATTGAAGAGTGGAAACCAAAACCCAAATGCCCCTCAAAACCAATGATGGATAGGGAAATGTGGGCTCATCTACAACATGTGTTCTATGCAGCATAAGAAAAAGATGGCATCATGAACTTTGCAGTAGTGGATGGAACTAAGAAGACATTATGCTAAGTGAAAATACCACAGTCCAGAAAGCAAAGGACGATGGTATCCCTATTTGTGGATGCTAGCACCCAGCATTGAAGTGTAAGGCAAAACTGAGCAAACTTAATGTTATATGCTCCTTTCCCTGAAAGCAATCGTGCTCTTATAATGCAAATACTTAACAGGTTCTAGAATTAACCCCACACTATTTTACACTTTGGAATCTTAGTATATGGGTAGAGGATATGTAGCATATTTTTAGTAATAAATTTAAAAAGAAAAAAAGTAAATCCTGAAATTGATATGGAAATGACAGTTTGTGTACAGATGATATAAGTTAGTATAATATTCAGTATCTATTAGATTATCTATCATATATGATCAGTATATCTATATTATATATTCATATATGTATATATAATAATATATATATGCAATACAGATGGGAGGGCAACAACAGCAGAGGAAACATGGCCAGAAGAACGGACAAACATAAAGATCCCCCAAGCACACTATAAAAATCCCTGCCCTGCTTGAGAAAAACTTTGGAAGAATCAGAAAAAGATACCAAGGGCCCCATGGAATGCCAGGGTGATGAAAACTCGGTGGGGGGTGGGGGGCCCATGGAAGGGGAGGCGGCTTCGAAATTTGGACCTGGAGAAACGATGTAGGAAAATGCACACAAAATTCAATAAAATGTTATTAAAAAACTACAAATTTTAAAGAATAGCAATTTTTTAAAATATATATTTTGAAATGGTTTAAATATGCTTGATGTCTAAAAAAAATGGAAAAAAAACTGTTTAGGACAGAAATGCAGGATTCAAAACACAAAGGAGCTAACAGTAAGAAAAGAAGCAATCCATTTTTCAGCAGTAAAATCAAGGTCATGGATCCTGAGCATTAGCTAACACCAGATGCCAGTCCTGTCTCATTCTTGCTGGTATCAGCAAGATATTAATGGACCACAATTTACAAGATGAAATCTTAAGTGAGAAACAAGAAAATTAAGAGTTGTACAGCAGATTCCAAGACATAATTTAATATTTATTTAATACAGCATCTGGTAAGAAATGCTGACCAAAGGATGCACAAGACTGATCAGAAAGAAGAGACACCAGGCGGGAGCAGTTTTAGTGCGGGGCTCAGGAAATTAAGGACTCCAGTCATGCCGGGAAATTCTATGTTCAAACACACTAATTATTTCATCAATTAGTTTTTCTTTTTTTCTAATGATAAAGCTATTTTTCAATGATTAAGGAATTTTAATATCCAAGTATGTGAACTTGCCATCTCTTCTCTTTAAAAACCTAGGTCACAGGCTGGAAAGATAATCAATGGTTAAGAATGTGTAGATTTTATAGAGGATCCAAGCTGGGTTCCCAATACCCAGGCTGGGAAGCTCACGATTACCTGTAGCTACTGCTCCATGGGATCTAATACCTCTGGAGTCTGAGGGTACACACTCCTGTACCCATACCTTTCAACACATACATACAAATAATTTAAAATAAATCTTAGAAAAAATCCGGAATAAAAGATTAAAGAATTTAAAAAAAGGGCTAGAGAGATGGCTCACTGTTTAAGAGCACTGGCTACTCCTGAAGACGACCCGGGTTCAAATCCTAGCACCTACCTGGTGACTAACAAAAATCCATAACTCCAGTTTCAGGGGGAATCCAACACCTTATTCTGACCTGTTTGGGTATTTCATGACACAGGTACACATTACATCAGACCCCCCTGACTCAGACAGTACTCTCCTACACATAAAAATAATATTAAAAATATCAATTGAGATGATGGTGTGGTTTTGTCTTTGATTCCATTTATGTGTTTGATGATGTTTATTGTTTTCGATGGTTGAACCATCCCTGCATCTTGGTATGAATCCCACTTGGTAATTGTGCTGAAAAAAGCCTTGACAAAATCAGATCCCTTCGTGCTTAAAGTCCTAGAGGAACTTGGATTGGAGGGATCATTCCTCAAGTAATTTTCAACCGGCCATCTACAGGAAACCCACAGCCAATTATCATTCCTAAATGGGGAAATGACAGCAACATTCCCTTTAAAGGTAGGAACCCGGCAAGGCTTCCCCTATCACCACTCCTCTTCAACATAGTGCTTGAAACACCTTGCTAGAGCAATAAGGCAAGAAACGGATATTAAAGGAGTCCCTAATTGGAAACGAGGAAGTTAAACCTCTCCTATTTGTTGATGATATGATGTTTACTTAAGGGATTGCAAAAAACTCCACAGAAAACTCCTAGAAACGATTAACAGCTTCAGCAAGTGGCAGGACACAAAATACCCTAGCAAAATCAATGGCCTTTCTTTATCCCAACAACAAGCAACTGGAGAAAGAATTTCAAAAGAGACCTTCCTACTCACCATAGCCTCAAAAACCATAAGATACCTCGGAACAAACCTAACCCAAAGATACCAAAGACCCTGTCTCAACAAAAAATTTTAAACCCTTAAAGAAAGAAATTTAAGAAGGACCTCAGAAGATGGAAAAAACCCTCCCATGCTCTATGGATGGGAATAATTAACATTGTAAAAAATCCATTTTACCAAAACTCTTGTATGGATTTAATGCAATTCCAAATCAAAATCCCCAAGAGTTTTTCACAGGCTTGGAAACAATAAATTCTTAAATTCATTTGGAAAAACCAAAAGACCCGACTGCTTAACTCAATCTGAGTGAAAGATCTACACAGGAGGGATCTTCTATACCAGATTTTAAACTATACACAGGGCTATTAGTCATAAAAAACAGCTGGTACTGGCACAAAAAAACAGGACTGTTGACCAATGGAACAAAAACCGAAGATCCAAACATTGAGTCCCATCCAATTTCTTCCATATCATATTTGACAAGGGGCCAGAAACCACAATGGAGAAAAGACAGCATCTTTTCGCAAATGTGTTGGCAAAACTGGATCACCCACTTGTTAGAAGAATGAAAATTAACCCTACCTCTCACCCTGTAAAAAGTCAATTCCCGATGGATTAAAGACCTCACACGTGAAACCCCAAACTCGAGGTAATAGAAGAAAAACGTTGGTAGCAGACTACAAGACATAGCGTAGGAAAAGACTTCCCTAAATCAGACAGCAGTTATGTAGAAATAAGGTCAAACAATTGACAAATGGGACCTCATTAACTCAAACGCTTCTGTACATCAAAGAAACAATTCAAGGGAAAGTGAAGAGAAATCCCACAGAGTTGGAGGACAATTCAACTGCAGATACATCTGACAGAGCATTGATTTCCAGAATATATAACACTCAAAAAAACAAAGAAAAAAGAAAACAAACGACCCGCTCAATCGATGGAGCAAAGAACTGAACAGCGACTTCACAAGCGATGGGAATTAGAGACGTCTGCGAACCACCTTCAAGAATGCCTCCAACATCACTAATCATTAAGGAAATGCAACAATCACAACCACTTTAAGCTATCATCTTTACTCCAATAAGACTGGCTAGGCTCAAGGAAAACACATGATACCCAAGTGCTGGAGAGGTTGTGGGGACAGGGATACACTCAGCCACTGCTGGTGGGAATGTAAAACTTGTACAGCCCTTATGGGAAAGCAGTGTGGAGAAAACCCTTGGAAGACTTGGAATGAATTTGCCACCCGACCCAGCTATACCACTCCTGGGCATGTACCTCAAGACTTACGCCACCACGAGATACATGCAGGCCATGTTTATTGCCGCTCCCTTCACAATAGCAAGGAGCTGAACCAACCTAAATGCCCCTCAAATGCCGAGTGGATAGAGAAACATGTGGTACATCTACACAATGGAATTCTATGCAGCAGTAAAGGACAGGACGACATCACGAGCTTTGCAGGAAAATGGCTGGAGCTAGAGGGACATCATGTTTTTTACTGAGTGAAGTAACACAGTCCCAGAAAAACAAACGATGCATGTATCCCTCATCTGTGATGGTAGCAATTACCCAGGTGTAAGTATTTCTGTGTAGGGCCCCCTGAGCTTTTGTACAAAGCCGTTGGACATAATGCATTTTTGGAAAAACAACAACAAAAGAAAAATCTGCATCAAAGGAACTGACTGAAACAGTGAAACTTCTGCTCAAAACAGTCAACGTCCCCATGGAAATTATTGAGAAATGGACTAAGAGACGGAAAAGCACGTGGCAGAATGCATGAAGCTCTGGTGGGGTGGGGAATGATCGGAACATGGGTTAGATTTGTAAAATAAATAAATAAATTTAGGAAAAAAAAATATAATAATAATAAAAATATAACAAAAAGGAATTTCAAGTAAGAGCAATACCAAATGTTTTGGTGAGATAAACTTATAGTAAAACACTGCTTGATTCATATGAACCAACAGTGTTTTACTATAATTTGTAATTGATTAACATATAAAGCTATAATTTATATTCTGGATAAAACATTACTTAATCTTTAATAACATCATAGAGCTCTTTCCTACAAATTAAAAGTTTAAAATAAAATTAGTAAGTATATTTGGCATGTTTCTTTCATATATTTTTCCTATTTTTTAAAAAACTATGTTTAAAGGAATTAAAGATCACATTGAAATTTTAAGAGAATTACTGAAAAACACTTGGAAAATTAAATTTTTTTTTTTTTTTTTTTTTTGGCTTTTCGAGACAGGTGTCTTCCGTAGTCCCAGCTGTCCTGGAACTCACTGTCGTAGACCAGGCTGGCCTTGACCTCACAAAGATCCGCCGCCTCTGCCTCCCAAGTGCTGGGATTAAAGGTAAAGGTGTGCACCACCAAACCCGGCAAATTCAAGTTTTTTTTAACATGGAAACTTTATGCAGAAGCCAAGAAACTAGCTACATAACAGCCATACAAGGGATTCAACAATTTAACTAAAGAATTGTAGGGTTAAATTCTTAACAAATAAAAACTGGCTACTCTTCAAAAGTTCCCAAAGAACATGAATATAAATACTACTGATTTTTTTAAAACACCCTCTTCTGACCTCCGCGGCACTGCACGACACGGGTGCACACACTTGCATGCAGACAGTACATTCATACACATTACAGAAATAAATAAAAAAAAATTAAAAAAAAAAGTTATAAAAAAAAACCTCTGGAAAGACTCAGAAAAAGATGCAGGACATGTATGGCAGAGTACAGGAACTTGGGTGGGGTGGGGGCATGGAAAGGGAAGTGAGTCTAAATTCAATTGAGTTTTTTTTGAAATGATGTATTGAAAAAGTTTAATAACAGTAAAAAAGAAATTAAAAAATAAAAGTTCTATATACTCAAATAAGACACATTTATGGAATTAGCAACAAATATTGACCTGTGGCTCAGAGTACTAGTACTCAAGACATTATTTAGTCTACTGCAATATAGTATACACATATACAAGCTTACAAGTTATAAAATTCATTTCTGAATATTTAAATTTTCAAATATACATAAAATGATCATGACCAAGTAACTCAAACTATCATTCTCTCTTGTGTAGAAAACAATAGAAATTGAAGACAAAATTAAGATATTAAAGAAGAAAATGAAAATAAGTTGAAAGCGATTACTCAGGTAAGAAGTGGCTTTGCAGGCTGATGCTTCCCCTTTATCTCAGTTTCTGCCGTTCACTTACTGTGTACGTTATAGCTGCCACCATTCCAATCAGGGTCAAGGAGCTAATGGAGAATGACAATGCAGCTAAACCATCTAAGGAAAACGAAAGAAGATCACTCATGTACCATATATACTACTCAACTGTTTATATTCATCATAACATATGAAAAACCAGACTCCTGAGACATGACACACACACATCATTAAAAGTGACATGTGGAGGGAGGAGTTCTTAAACAGCTCTTCATAAGCTGATGTACACATGATTCTTTAGCTAAGAACTTCTTTTGCCTTTTAAAATTAGGAGGAAAATTACTGCTGAATTACTGCCCCTCCCCCAATCACTAAACTATTAGCTGCTCGGAAGGCGAGGCCTGTGCATGTACACATTCGAATGCATCTGTGCAGACAGAGGGCAGGCGCTGACACGGGGTGTCTTCCTCTGCTGCTATCCACCACATTCTTTTAGAGATGAGGTCCCTCACTGAACCCAAAGCTCACCAATCAGCTAGACTTAACCAGCCAACAATTCTAGGAAGCCCCCGCCTCCTTCCAACCTTGGTGCAGTGCAGGCATTACATATCTTTTACATAAGTGCTGGCGATCCAGACTAAGGTACTCATGCTTACACGGCAAAGCCTTTGCCTGAGTCTTCCTCCCCAGTCCTTGCCTGGACTTTTACAATGAAATGACAAATCCTGAGCACTGCATAGGAAGCAGTGCTACTCATCATTCTCCCATCTGCCTTCAATTTTTTACTCTTTTGGATAATTTTTTTGCTTAATTGTCAAATGTTACTGATATGTAGCCTAAAACTAAAATCTTACAGCTTAGTTCACTTTTTTTAACTTGAGAAATTTGCTGCCCATTTAGCAGAGAAAACAAAAACCAAAGCAAGCTCAACCCCAAAACTGATTCAAATTAAACATAAAAACTGAGACTACTATCTGGATGTGGTATGCAGCAGTCTCAACACTGGGGAGAAACAAGACAATGAAGAGCAGGGGGCCATCTGGGCTACCCAGGGAGCACCAGTATCAAAATATTAGCAAACAGCTACCACCAATTAAACAACAGCAGCAACAAAAACAAAAAAAAATACAAAACAAGAATACTGTATTAATAAGTAGAAGGCTATGACTGAGGGGCTGTAGTGGAAAAAAAATTATATATATATATGATCACATAAAGAAATATTACGAGTCTGATAATTACTAAATAAAAATAATAATTTCTCTACTGTAATAAAATCCTAGTTGTTTATATTGATCTAGTTTAAATGTAGGTCCTATGAGACCAAATACAGTATTTTAATTAATTTGATATTTAATAGTAATATTTTCACAAATATTAATAAACTAAAATGTATCATAATTTAGCATAACAAAAAAATAAAACTATTAACAAAGTCATGAATCAAGGTAAATAATTTTCAATTTTTATTTTTTAAGATTGATGTATGTGCATGTGCACATGTGTACATAGGAGCCCATGAGGTCAGAATAAAGGTATTAAATCCCTCCCAGCCCTAGTTATAGTTGTTTGCGAGTTGTCTGACATGGGTGCTAGGACCAGATCCCTGGACCCCTGAGATAGTAGTAAGCACTCACAGCTTTATTTATTGCTTTAAAACTTGTATTTGTGTATTTCTGTGTCTCTGTGTCTCTGTGCACATGGGAGAAAGGGCCTGCAGAGTCCAGAAAAGAATGCTAGATCCCCTGGAGTCGTAGTTAAGGCCTGCTGTGGGCTACATGATGTGGGCACTAGGAACCAAACTTGGGTCCTCTGTAAGAGTAGTACGCGTCGTATTCCTCTTGCTCCCTGCGCCCTCTCTGCAGCGCCTGATGACTGACTACTCTGTCAGTGATGGTATGTTTCTCTCCTTGATTACAACTCACAACTCTCTTTAACACTATATCTGTACATCACGATACCTGCAATAGGCTTTTGTTTCACCGAAAACATAAGCCAATACTTCACCTGCCTCTTACAATATTGAAGAGTGGAAACCAAAACCCAAATGCCCCTCAAAACCAATGATGGATAGGGAAATGTGGGCTCATCTACAACATGTGTTCTATGCAGCATAAGAAAAAGATGGCATCATGAACTTTGCAGTAGTGGATGGAACTAAGAAGACATTATGCTAAGTGAAAATACCACAGTCCAGAAAGCAAAGGACGATGGTATCCCTATATTGTGGATGCTAGCACCCGAGCATTGAAGTGTAAGGCAAAACTGAGCAAACTTAATGTTATATGCTCCTTTCCCTGAAAGCAATCGTGCTCTTATAATGCAAATACTTAACAGGTTCTAGAATTAACCCCACACTATTTTACACTTTGGAATCTTAGTATATGGGTTAGAGGATATGTAGCATATTTTTAGTAATAAATTTAAAAAGAAAAAAAGTAAATCCTAAAATTGATATGGAAATGACAGTTTGTGTACAGATGATATAAGTTAGTATATATCAGTATAGTATATATAATTATACATATATGCAATAATATACTATATTATAATATGTATATATATATAATAATAATGCAATACAGATTGGAGGGAACAACATGCAGAGGAAACAGGCAGAAAGAACGGACGAAACAGTAAAGATCCCCAAGAACTAATAAAAATCCTCTCCCGCTTAGAAAAACTTTGGAAGAATCAGAAAAAGATACAGGGCCCAGGAATGCCAGGGTGCAGGAAACTCCCGGTTGGGGGTGGGGGGCCATGGAAGGGGAGGCGAGCTTCAATTTGGACCTGGAAAAACGATGTAAGGAAAATGACAAACAAAATTCAATCAAAATGTTATAAAATAACACAAATTTAAGAATGAAATTTTTTAAACATATATATTTTGAAATGGTTTAAATATGCTTGATGTCTAAAAAAAATGGAAAAAAAACTGTTTAGGACAGAAATGCAGGATTCAAAAACACAAAGGAGCTAACAGTAAGAAAAGAAGCAATCCATTTTTCAGCAGTAAAATCAAGGTCATGGATCCTGAGCATTAGCTAACACCAGATGCCAGTCCTGTCTCATTCTTGCTGGTATCAGCAAGATATTAATGGACCACAATTTACAAGATGAAATCTTAAGTGAGAAACAAGAAAATTAAGAGTTGTACAGCAGATTCCAAGACATAATTTAATATTTATTTAATACAGCATCTGGTAAGAAATGCTGACCAAAGGATGCACAAGACTGATCAGAAAGAAGAGACACCAGGCGGGAGCAGTTTTAGTGCGGGGCTCAGGAAATTAAGGACTCCAGTCATGCCGGGAAATTCTATGTTCAAACACACTAATTATTTCATCAATTAGTTTTTCTTTTTTTCTATGATACAGCTATTTTTCAATGATTAAGGAATTTTAATATCCAAGTATGTGAACTTGCCATCTCTTCTCTTTAAAAACCTAGGTCACAGGCTGGAAAGATAATCAATGGTTAAGAATGTGTAGATTTTATAGAGGATCCAAGCTGGGTTCCCAATACCCAGGCTGGGAAGCTCACGATTACCTGTAGCTACTGCTCCATGGGATCTAATACCTCTGGAGTCTGAGGGTACACACTCCTGTACCCATACCTTTCAACACATACATACAAATAATTTAAAATAATCTTAGAAAAAATCCGGAATAAAAGATTAAAGAATTTAAAAAAAAAAAAAGGGCTAGAGAGATGGCTCACTGTTTAAGAGCACTGGCTACTCCTGAAGACGACCCGGGTTCAAATCCTAGCACCTACCTGGTGACTAACAAAAATCCATAACTCCAGTTTCAGGGGGAATCCAACACCTTATTCTGACCTGTTTGGGTATTTCATGACACAGGTACACATTACATCAGACCCCCCTGACTCAGACAGTACTCTCCTACACATAAAAATAATATTAAAAATATCAATTGAGATGATGGTGTGGTTTTGTCTTTGATTCCATTTATGTGTTTGATGATGTTTATTGTTTTCGATGGTTGAACCATCCCTGCATCTTGGTATGAATCCCACTTGGTAATTGTGCTGAAAAAAGCCTTGACAAAATCAGATCCCTTCGTGCTTAAAGTCCTAGAGGAACTTGGATTGGAGGGATCATTCCTCAAGTAATTTTCAACCGGCCATCTACAGGAAACCCACAGCCAATTATCATTCCTAAATGGGGAAATGACAGCAACATTCCCTTTAAAGGTAGGAACCCGGCAAGGCTTCCCCTATCACCACTCCTCTTCAACATAGTGCTTGAAACACCTTGCTAGAGCAATAAGGCAAGAAACGGATATTAAAGGAGTCCCTAATTGGAAACGAGGAAGTTAAACCTCTCCTATTTGTTGATGATATGATGTTTACTTAAGGGATTGCAAAAAACTCCACAGAAAACTCCTAGAAACGATTAACAGCTTCAGCAAGTGGCAGGACACAAAATACCCTAGCAAAATCAATGGCCTTTCTTTATCCCAACAACAAGCAACTGGAGAAAGAATTTCAAAAGAGACCTTCCTACTCACCATAGCCTCAAAAACCATAAGATACCTCGGAACAAACCTAACCCAAAGATACCAAAGACCCTGTCTCAACAAAAAATTTTAAACCCTTAAAGAAAGAAATTTAAGAAGGACCTCAGAAGATGGAAAAAACCCTCCCATGCTCTATGGATGGGAATAATTAACATTGTAAAAAATCCATTTTACCAAAACTCTTGTATGGATTTAATGCAATTCCAAATCAAAATCCCCAAGAGTTTTTCACAGGCTTGGAAACAATAAATTCTTAAATTCATTTGGAAAAACCAAAAGACCCGACTGCTTAACTCAATCTGAGTGAAAGATCTACACAGGAGGGATCTTCTATACCAGATTTTAAACTATACACAGGGCTATTAGTCATAAAAAACAGCTGGTACTGGCACAAAAAAACAGGACTGTTGACCAATGGAACAAAAACCGAAGATCCAAACATTGAGTCCCATCCAATTTCTTCCATATCATATTTGACAAGGGGCCAGAAACCACAATGGAGAAAAGACAGCATCTTTTCGCAAATGTGTTGGCAAAACTGGATCACCCACTTGTTAGAAGAATGAAAATTAACCCTACCTCTCACCCTGTAAAAAGTCAATTCCCGATGGATTAAAGACCTCACACGTGAAACCCCAAACTCGAGGTAATAGAAGAAAAACGTTGGTAGCAGACTACAAGACATAGCGTAGGAAAAGACTTCCCTAAATCAGACAGCAGTTATGTAGAAATAAGGTCAAACAATTGACAAATGGGACCTCATTAACTCAAACGCTTCTGTACATCAAAGAAACAATTCAAGGGAAAGTGAAGAGAAATCCCACAGAGTTGGAGGACAATTCAACTGCAGATACATCTGACAGAGCATTGATTTCCAGAATATATAACACTCAAAAAAACAAAGAAAAAAGAAAACAAACGACCCGCTCAATCGATGGAGCAAAGAACTGAACAGCGACTTCACAAGCGATGGGAATTAGAGACGTCTGCGAACCACCTTCAAGAATGCCTCCAACATCACTAATCATTAAGGAAATGCAACAATCACAACCACTTTAAGCTATCATCTTTACTCCAATAAGACTGGCTAGGCTCAAGGAAAACACATGATACCCAAGTGCTGGAGAGGTTGTGGGGACAGGGATACACTCAGCCACTGCTGGTGGGAATGTAAAACTTGTACAGCCCTTATGGGAAAGCAGTGTGGAGAAAACCCTTGGAAGACTTGGAATGAATTTGCCACCCGACCCAGCTATACCACTCCTGGGCATGTACCTCAAGACTTACGCCACCACGAGATACATGCAGGCCATGTTTATTGCCGCTCCCTTCACAATAGCAAGGAGCTGAACCAACCTAAATGCCCCTCAAATGCCGAGTGGATAGAGAAACATGTGGTACATCTACACAATGGAATTCTATGCAGCAGTAAAGGACAGGACGACATCACGAGCTTTGCAGGAAAATGGCTGGAGCTAGAGGGACATCATGTTTTTTACTGAGTGAAGTAACACAGTCCCAGAAAAACAAACGATGCATGTATCCCTCATCTGTGATGGTAGCAATTACCCAGGTGTAAGTATTTCTGTGTAGGGCCCCCTGAGCTTTTGTACAAAGCCGTTGGACATAATGCATTTTTGGAAAAACAACAACAAAAGAAAAATCTGCATCAAAGGAACTGACTGAAACAGTGAAACTTCTGCTCAAAACAGTCAACGTCCCCATGGAAATTATTGAGAAATGGACTAAGAGACGGAAAAGCACGTGGCAGAATGCATGAAGCTCTGGTGGGGTGGGGAATGATCGGAACATGGGTTAGATTTGTAAAATAAATAAATAAATTTAGGAAAAAAAAATATAATAATAATAAAAATATAACAAAAAGGAATTTCAAGTAAGAGCAATACCAAATGTTTTGGTGAGATAAACTTATAGTAAAACACTGCTTGATTCATATGAACCAACAGTGTTTTACTATAATTTGTAATTGATTAACATATAAAGCTATAATTTATATTCTGGATAAAACATTACTTAATCTTTAATAACATCATAGAGCTCTTTCCTACAAATTAAAAGTTTAAAATAAAATTAGTAAGTATATTTGGCATGTTTCTTTCATATATTTTTCCTATTTTTTAAAAAACTATGTTTAAAGGAATTAAAGATCACATTGAAATTTTAAGAGAATTACTGAAAAACACTTGGAAAATTAAATTTTTTTTTTTTTTTTTTTTTTGGCTTTTCGAGACAGGTGTCTTCCGTAGTCCCAGCTGTCCTGGAACTCACTGTCGTAGACCAGGCTGGCCTTGACCTCACAAAGATCCGCCGCCTCTGCCTCCCAAGTGCTGGGATTAAAGGTAAAGGTGTGCACCACCAAACCCGGCAAATTCAAGTTTTTTTTAACATGGAAACTTTATGCAGAAGCCAAGAAACTAGCTACATAACAGCCATACAAGGGATTCAACAATTTAACTAAAGAATTGTAGGGTTAAATTCTTAACAAATAAAAACTGGCTACTCTTCAAAAGTTCCCAAAGAACATGAATATAAATACTACTGATTTTTTTAAAANTGTAGACCAGGCTGGCCTTGAACTCACAAAGATCCGCCTGCCTCTGCCTCCCAAGTGCTAGGATTAAAGGTGTGCACCACCACACCCGGCAAATTCAAGTTTTTTTTAACATGGAAACTTTATGCAGAAGCCAAGAAACTAGCTACATAACAGCCATACAAGGGATTCAACAATTTAACTAAAGAATTGTAGGGTTAAATTCTTAACAAATAAAAACTGGCTACTCTTCAAAAGTTCCCAAAGAACATGAATATAAATACTACTGATTTTTTTACAAAAAGAATACTTACGACTACTTCCAAGTTCTTCAAACAGGAACTTCACTTTTTCCCACTCTGTAGAATTTTTGTTACTAGGAAGACTCAATGGGACAAAAGCACTATAAAGGAGAAAATGACTCTGTTTAAAGGTTTTAAGAATAAGTTAAAGAAAACAGTCTGAAACTCAATTTTCAGTTCTATTTTAAAGCAACAACAACAACAATTCTTCCCTTAAAACAATGAATAAATTGGTAGCAGATGTGGACAGGCAAAAATTCCTTATCTGTATACTTACTTGATCAGGAATTTGTTCTGGCCTGTGGTAAGAGAAGGTTAAGGACTTTTATGTGAATTAGTAGAAAAGAAAACAAATATATGCAATTATGTTAATATTTGTACATCCGAAATGGAAAGAAAATATATGGTAATACTATATGGTGAAATTTAGTGGTGATTTTTCATTCTGTCTCATTCTGTTTGATGTCATTCAAGATTCTACCTATACAAATAATGAAAACTGTCTACTTTTGGTTTCCTATCCTCAAGAAGGGGAGACCACAGAAACAGAACGAGCTAGCTTCCCAAGACTTCCTACAGGAGCTCATACAAGGAAAGAAACAGAACAAGCTAGCTTCCCGAGACTTCCTACAGGAGCTTATACAAGGAAGGATGGAAAACCAGAATGTGTGTAGTTTATTTTCTAGCCCAGAACAATGAACAAAGACATCAGGAGATTAAGATAAAAACAAGATGTGATACACATGGAATGACAATTAGAGGGTAAAAAATAGCTCTAACACCACCTTCTTAGCCTAAATTTAATTATGAGCAAAGCAGTAAGATGTATCCAATTTCTTACAAAAGAAATGCTGGATCTATTAAGGTGTATGTATTGAAAATAATTTCAAATAAAAGTAATTATTGTAATTTTTTATTTTAAAAACCATTTTAATTTTTATAAAAAGATGAATGTGATGAGCATGTCAGGTTATTTATGTTTCTTTTTATTTATTAATTGGCCCACCATTTCATACAATGTATGCTGATCATATCCTGCCTTCTCCCAACTCCTCCCAGATCAATGTCCACTTCCCTATCCACCCATCTTCAAGCTTTCTTTCAATTTCTAATCACCCACCTACAGCTGTAGCTCAGGGGCGCAGTGTTTGCCTCGCATTCGAGGGCCCTGAGTTCAGTTTGGTTCCTAGCACCCACATGGCAGCTAATAACTGTCCATAACCCTAGCCGAGACTCTAGCATGTTCCTCACCTACTTTACCACCAAGATTTTTATTGTCTAAGAAACAGACTAAAAGTACACTCACATGAAAGAAGCATCCATAGACAGAAGGAAAAAGAATTACAGCTAAATACTAAATCCTGAACAATAATATTCAGAGCAGTTAATAACCCACACAGCAGAGCCAATATGACCAATATGCACAGGTGGTAGATGACCTTCGTTCTACAGAGCTCTCATGAACCAGGCTTTCCCCTTGAAATGGGTAAGGTAAGAAGATGGGAAGGAACAGCAGCCACTTCCTGTAGGGAAAAGTTCAGTCTTTAACCACAGACAGCAACAGTCATGTAACCCTGTAGATAAAGATAAACGAATGTCCCCAGACAGACAAAAAAGGCACCTGAAATCAAGCAAGGATGTGACAATCAGCTTGAGGAGGCAGGAAGCAGTTCGTAAGACCATCTAGCACCCACTAAATGGGGGGGAGAGTACAGTAATCAGGAGTCCAGTTCTACGGCAAGCCATAGCTGCATCAGAATTTCTTAAACTGTCTTTTTCAAAAACAATAAACACAGAGTACCTCAGTTTCTAAAGACACGGTAGTAAACAAAATATGAACAGGAGTATAGAGGAAGATTATAATTTTCCCTCTCATGGTTGAAAATAATACTGGTTGGTAAAAATATTTAAAATCCAATCTGACCCAGGGAATTAGCTTCATTCAGAGCTTTTCTTCAGGAAAAGACAAAGAAAAGGCTAATGAATTTCAGGTGATCTGAAATTGAAAAGATGAATTCAGCAGTCCTGAAAATAAGATTTTTGCCTCCTACCTTCCATCACCATGCCTAGTCCCGTGATCTTCCAAATGGCTCATGGGTTCCTTTCTGCTCTGTGTAACTACTCTCGCTCTGACCATCGTATCTCAGCTGAATTATTACAGTGGCTACCTTGCTGACCTGCCTACCTTTTAATAATACTTCTACAGAAGCCCAGGAGCCCCTTGCAAACATCCTGCATAGGGCTACAACTTTTTAAAAATTTTTTAATTTATTTTTGTATGTGTATGAATGTACTGTCTGCATGTAGATTTGTGCACCCATGTCCTGCAATGCTGCGGAGATCAGAAGAGGGTGTTGGGATAGAACTTTTAAAGCAGAGTCACACATAATATCTGTCTCAAATTCACAATCACAAGAATGTGCATATCTCCAGTGTCTTCTGAGTGTTAAGTAGGACAAAACTCAAAATTTGTTAAGCATTGCATGTAAGAGCCACAGCCAACATGCCTACCTAATAGCAGATTGTGTCAGTGGTCTATGTGAACATTAAAACATTGCATTTTCTTGATTTGTTATTTGAGAGGAAAGGAGGGTTTAAATTCACATATATTTTATGTCATTCTTTAAATAGTCCAAGATACTTTCAGCCTTAGTATTGTTTATGGACTGAAAAATATCTCCTGACCATAAAACAAAACAGTTTCACAGACCTTTAACCCCAATGTGATGTACTTGGATAGAAGGTCTTAGGAAGGTAAATCGGAATAAATGAGGTCCTAGTTTGGAGCCCTTATTCCAGGAGCTTAATATCCCTCAAAGTAGAGAAAACACAAGTGCTCTCTCTTCACAGAAGCACAGACGTGAGGCCCAGTGAGAAGTGACCATCTGCAAGCCAGGAAGAAACCTCACTAGAGACTGACCTTGCCCACAACTAGATCACAGACTTCTAGCCCACAGGACTGAAAACTAAATGACTTTTGTTTAAGCCATCAGGTCTGGGGTACTTTTGTTACAGTGGTACAATCCAACTGCCACAGCATACATGTCATTCATCTTTTCTCTTTACCAAACTGGCTAACCAACTTCTTCTCCTTCCAGTTTCAGTTATCTGTGTTCCAAGTGTCAACCTTGAAGACAGGGACCTTGGCCCTACATTTCTGGCCCCCAGACGAGCAGAGACACAATCCACGAGTGTTCTAAAGATGTAGGGCTGTATAAATGTCAAATCTAGACTACACACTGGCTATAAGAATTCTCTACAAAATTATCAACAAAGAAAGAAGAAAAGCTTTTCAAAGAAACAAGGGTATTCTTCAAGAAATTCAGCAAATAGCTTAGCAGAAATGCATCCTTCACTCAGCTATTTACACACCACATAAGAGCCGTGAGAAGAGCCCGCATCACCAAAGCACAACCAGCTGTTTCTACTCTGGCTTCTGCAGAGATGTGGAGGTTTATAGCAGTTCTCAGTCATATTCTAAATTGGAGATTAACAAACTCCTGGGTACCTATATTTATGAAAATACAGTTTTACTGTAACACTTTTTTTTTCCTTTTTGAGACAGGGTCTCCCTGTAGTGCCAGCTTGCATGGACCTCGCTATGCAGACCAGGCTAGCCTCAATCCCATAGAGATTTCATTTGCCTTTGCCACCCAAGTGCTAGGATTAAAGCATGGGCCACCACACCTGACTTACTATACCACTTTTTACTCATGTATTGTCTATAATTACTTCAGAGCTATAAGAGATGACCACACACACTAAATGAACTACAAGTCTAATGTATTTACTGTAGATCTATAAGTTTGTGGGTCTCTGTTCTAAATAACAGGCTTATAGACAGGGACCTCTACTTTATCAAAGAAAATTAGCACATGTGGCTTTAATAGGAAAAAAAAGACTTCTTTTTTCTTAGACTGTCAAACATATATTTATTAGACTGTACCAATGAAAACATAAACACTGGGTGATGTAATGGTACAGATACTAATGAGACACTGCACTAAATGCTGCAAATAACTAAAACTGATACAAACTAGAGGACACAACACATACAGAAATACTGAGATACCAATGATCTAAATACTAAATGATTCATTGATAAAACTAAGTAACATAATCACATTGATACTGATTTCCTACAAATTGAAACAATGATAAAACTCTAAGTGACCGATAACAGATGATATTGTGATATACCACTCAGTATCTGTTTACATGCAAAGCATCTCTTTGACCCTAAGCCTGAGAAGAACTGCCTAGACTGATGGCTAGTTACAGCATCTATACCCTTTTGAGCCCACGGAGAGGCTTAGAAGGAATAGCCTGAGGAGATGCCTGGGACATTTTAATGATAGTGTTAATACTGGAACATTATGAGAACTAGAGAAAATTTTTGTGTAAAACCAAAACACAGAGGCTGCATTTAAGGAGGAATGGTAAGTGGCAGTCTGCCTTCATTTAAGGAAGAATGGTAAGTGGCGGTCTGCCTTCATTTAAGGAGGAATGGTTAAGTAGCACTCTGCCTTCATTTTAGGAATGGTCAGTCTGCCTTCATTGAAGGAAGAATGGTAAGTGTCAGTCTGCCTTCATTTAAGGACATACAAACATCTAGATGGAACCACAGAGAAAAACATTCATTGCAGCCACTGTTCAGTGTTGACACAAAGAGATCTGTTAGTTTTTCAACTGTGTTTTATCTTCCTTGCCTTGCTTTTTCTGAATGAACCTTTGTTACTATTATCCATGGAATTCTATTTCCATTGTCAGGGAGAAAAGATGAAAACTTACCCAACTAAAAGAAGAAGTGCGCACATCACAACAAATCCCAAAGTGTACTTGAATGCCATTTTAATTTGCTAGAGGCCAAAGGTGAAAAAGATCACTTAGCAAGTCTTTACAGAGATTACTATGACACTAGAATAATGTTCTCATTCATATCAAAAATACATTTAAAGTCCAAGAGTGTAAAGTTTCAATTGTTGGGCCAACAAAACCTTAAAATTTAAAGAAAACAATAATCAGTATACTCCATGCTAAGAACCTTTGCAAATATATAAGATTTTAAAATCATTAATGGTTAGGCCCTTGTGAAAAGCACTACACTGCAAACATAAGTATCCAGGGGCCAAATTATCTGACCAGATATTACAATACTCCCCTAAAGAAACGACAGTGAAAACCTCCAATATCCTTAACCCAATTCAGTAAAAGGAGCTGTAAGAATGATAAACAGGGACTGGAGAGATGGCTCAGTGGTTAAGAGCACTGGCTGCTACTGCAGAGACCTGGGGTTCAATTCTAAGCACTCACATGGCAGATAACAACCCTCTATAACTCCAGCTCCAGGGGAATCCCATGCTGTCTTCTGACCTCTGCATTGCACAACATGGGTGCAGTTACATACACACAGGCAATACAATCATATAAAATAAAAATAAAATATATTTTAAATGATAAACAATAGACATGTGTGTAAATACATGATTATGTCCACAATCTGCCCCTATGCAGCCAGAATGGCTATCAATGAGCAATCCTCCTGCTTTAACCTCCCAGAGGCTGGGATTACAGCCATTCGCCACCACACCTAGCTCTTAAAGTGTATTTTAACTATATGTATAATATGTATCCCGCCAGGCAGTATTCTAAGCACTTTATATAAGCTAACTCGCATGCTTCTCACAACATATAGATAAGTGCTCTAACTCGCGCTATATAAAAATAAGGAAGCTGAGGCCCAGAGTTAAGTAATTTTCCCTAGACTAGGGCTAAACTAAAGTAAGCTCAAACAAAGTCATAGCAATTCTTTAAAAAATGAGGAACTAATCTTTCTCAGTGAGTACGAGCACTCCACGCTGAGATAACTTACTGTGCACTTGCCGGTGTCATCCTCATCCTTCTCTTCATAGTAGAAATAGACAAAAGGGATCCAGAAGAACACGCAGAATAGTATGACAGAATACAACGCTGTGGGAACAGCACACAGGGCTCATTCACAGGGAAGCATGTACACATGATTCACCCTTCCCAAAATGATGTCCTATAATCACAACTATTGCTGTGCTTTCCTCATCCCAAGAAATCAAGAAGACTAGAATACAGCATAACACAAGTTAACTATAGGCCAAGTCTTAACAAACCAATGATAATAACTGTGGCACATAACACCTGAGTTCCCATTACGTATTCACCACAGTGTGCTACACTCCTGCATACATTATCTCATTTAAATTGAGTTTTGCACTTATTCCAACCCAACATTTGTCAGTCACTATGGCAAGTTAATAAAACTATCTAAAAATGATACATTTTTAGAAAAATAATTTTCCTATGCTAAGTGTAAAATATGCAGGATTAGCAAACTGATTTTACATGAAACAAGGTGAAGAAAAGCTAAGAACAGCAGTAAATCAGCAAAATTAAATTCAAAATTAAATGACAGAAATGATTTTTGTTTAAAAGTTAGATTGAGATACTTTTAGATAATAAAATATTTAATTCAATACAAAAGCTTAAACAGTAAAAAAAGATATAGAATACTTGCCAAATTAAAAAAAAAAACAGTATAACTTTTGGAGTCTTCATAAGCCTAAGAAACCTGTTTTTAAATCTGTATGAGCATTTACTTACACATACATAAATCCATAAAAATAATACTAGCAAACCTTATAAACCAATTACAAAACAGTAATCATTGTATGCCTGTGTAAAAGAAAGCAACTGTTATCAGTTCACACACTGTATGATTGGAATGATTACTGTAGACATGAAAATAACAAATAGCAAGGACATGGAAAAACCCTGTACATTGTTCTGGGAAATGCAAAATGGCATAGCCACTGTGAGAAACAGTGGGACACTGTCTCAAGGACACCCAGAGCAGAGCCGCCATATGACGCAGTGACTATTGGCTTCGCCTTTGTTCCCAAAATAACTGGAAATGGGCTAAGCTGTATTTCCACATCCAAGTTCACAGTAGCATTATTTAAAATGGGTAAAATGCTGACGGTGGAGTCTTGCTTGACTCAGGAGACCCGTATTTGCTTTATTGGTTTAGTGGCCTTTGGTAACACTCTCTGGCATTCCAGAGGCCATCTGTACACTTGCATGTGCAGTCTCAATACATCCCTCCGATGTTAACGTCAGCAGGGTCTTATTGCCTCTCCTCCTGCAGGTCTTATTGCCTCTCCTCCTGCAGGTATCCCAACTTAGGGGCAAGGAGCCCTTACCTTTTGCGGGGCCTTGGATCCCCTGGCCAACATCCCCCTGGTAGAACAATCCATTGCTGATGTCAGAGCTCCTGCATTAATATACTTTGCCTAAGTGCATAGCCCAAGGACTTTAGTATTATATTTGGTTCTGAACAGAGTATAATCCTTTTCACAGTTCTTCTGTCTATTAGTCAATTAAAGAAGGCATTTTTACCGGTTTTATAAGAGATTACCTCTATAATAGTTGTCTCCAATTTACAGTTGGAGAACAACGTCATCATCGTCATATTTCTCCTTGTTCCACCGTCAGCACCAGCTACACCTCACCTGCCTGGAAATATTGTGCAGCAGAGGCAGCCATGTGTCTGTATATCCCAAATCTAATTGGCTATTGGCTCTCTCCTTGGAGGAATAACCCATGGCTGATGCCACAAGCCTACATCCTCTACAGGTTAGGAGATGTTATAAGCCACAGTAAGACCCTGTCATATTTATCAGGGGGTAAAAATGTAATTCATGGATTAACATATCATCCAAACATATGTGTCTATGCCAAAGTAACCTACCATAACTATTAGTGCTGCTTAAATACCTATATATCTACTTGCTTGTGCTTCATTAGTAGGATCGAAAGGTTACTCCTGAACAAACTGTCAGCCCATGAAAGGAAACAGCCAGAATTGACCAGAATCCAAGTCAACAGCTCCAGAGAGAGTGGACTGTTTTACTTCTCATCTACCTGTGCCCCTTTTCTAAGCCTAGGAAACAATCTGCGGAAGAGGGGGCGTGGTAGAATGTAAAGGCTGTGATTGGGGTGAAGGGTGAAACTACAGCAATGTAGTCTGGACACTTATTTGATCAACTTGGTTGAACAAACAACCTGTCACCCCCCACTGAATGGTGGGACTGTGGGGGCTTGGGCACAACAGTCTGTAGATTGGTTTTGCACGAAGGATGCTTATACTCATGGATTATCACTTATAGCTAAAAAATGAAAAAAAAAAAAACCCTGAAAAATGCAGGACAGTTAAGGCTGAAGAAATGAACTGGGGGGGGGTGGGGGGGGGGGGGAAGGGAAAGGGAAATATGCCTGATCTGAATTGGAAAATGATGTACGAAATGCACAAACCATCAATAAAAATTAAATTAAAAAAAATAAAAATAAAATCGGTAAAATGTAGATGCAACCCCAGGGTCCACTAACAGATAAATGGTCATGTACAGTATAGCATACATGTACTAAATATATGCTATATATTACTAATATGGAATAGTGCTCAGTCTTAAAAGGGAAATTCGAGCATATGCTACAACATGAATGAATTTTGACATCATTAACTGAAATAAGCCAGTCATAAAAGTCAAAAACTGTATGATTAAATTTATAAGAGATAGTCAAGTAAAAATCACAGAGTTGGCAAGGAGAATATTTATCAAAACCTCAGTTGCTTATTTAGGAAGAAGTGACTACATGGAGTTACATAATTTTTTAAATTTTTATTTTACATGTATGAGTGAATTGCCTACAAGTATGGAAGTACAGCCATGCCATGCAATCCCCACAGAGGCCAGAAAAAGGCATCAAACTCCCTGGAACTGGAATTAAGGATGGTTGTTAGCTACTAAGTGGGTGCTAGAAATCAAACCTGGGTCCCCTGAAAGAGCAGCCAGTGGTCTTAACCACTGAGTTGACTCTTCATCCTCAAGTTACAGAATTTTTAAGCACAGTAATAATACAGGCTCACAAGATCTCATTTATGGGAAGCCCATTTGTAAACAATGATCTGCAACGACCTGTCTGACCATCTTAATCACTTAGCAAAACAAAGTATAAAACAAAATCTATGATTCAATGAAAAGCAAGGTTACCACAATGTATCTTTGGTTTCATATTATCCTGTGAAGCACCTTGCATATAAATAAATATGCATCTTCATACAAAAGTTAAGATCAGAGAAAAGCCTTAGATACTTAGCCAGAGAACACACATACACAATGACCCATAGGTACATTTTAAAAAGATGCCCATTATCCAGGAAAATGCTACAAAAACCAAAACTGAGCTCACACTCAAAAAATAAATAAATAAATAAAAATAAAAAGGCATGGACAGAGTCTGGCAAAGATAACATGCTAATTTCAAAGTTTTTATTTGGAAAAATGGGAACTTTTCCCACTAATACAATATAGGAATTTTCTGATACACACAAATATATATATATATATATATATATATATATATATACCTTTTAAATGCTGTATGGCACTGAATTATAACTCACATGAAAATTAAATACTATAGGCTGCTGAATTATCAAAATTCAAAAATGTTCCCTTCCTGATTACTAACGAAAATAGGTAACATTTAAATAAAAACACCATGACAAATAGTAACAGCTAAGCTTGGTGGTACAGATCTGTCATCTTAGCTACCCAGGAGGCTAAGGTAGGAAGATCACAAATTCAAGGCCTTGTCGGGCTATGAAACCCTGTCTCAAAATCAAAACTGTAAAAAGGGCCAGGAGTTTGGTTCAGTGGTAGAGTGTTTCCCTAATCCCAGCCAACTTCCTGGTTGAGTATCCAACAGTGAGAATAATTTGTCATTACAAAAATTTATTTTAGAGGGTCAAAGTATAAAGAAATTCTATTCTGGGAAGGGGAGAAGCCTTTTAAAATGATATATTTATCTAGCTGAAGAAAACTGGACCCTGGCTGATAGCCGCCTAGCCACACCCGTTTTCCTTTCAGCTGAGGTTGCCTTTTCGTCCTTCCCCTTCCCTCCTACTTCCTGTTTGAAACTGATGCACCATTGGTGAAAATAAATTCCAACACCATTTGGACTTAAGATCTTAAAGTAGGAACTATGCACTGAAAATGAAGAGCAGACAAGGAATGAACTTCTTAGGACCTTCAGGACACGGTATCAACATACCTGCCAGCCTGTTGATCCAGCTGGGACCACAACTTATTTCCTAGTTATTGTGTGAAATAGGAGGCCAAAATGGCCAGGTAGAAATCACGCTTTCTGACTCAGTGAAAGCACTGTTTCAGTCTATGGTGGAAGTAATCTCAAATGGCTATTATGACTTAACAACCATCACAGGTAAGAAAAAGTTTTATAATAAACTACTTGAAAATGAACTACAGATAATGAACTACTCACTAATGAAGTGGGAATGGCAGTGTAAACCTCCAGGTTCCCTTCCCTTAGTAATTAGCAGTGTGTGCAGAGTATGGAAGGGAGGAAATCATCCCCTGCTCACTGGTTCACAGCAGTCTCTAAAATAAAGATTTCTCAATTCATTTCATAAAGCTAACCATCTTCATACTTAAATCTGACATCAATATAATAACGGAAAAATTACAGGCCTGTATCATCTGCAAGTTGATTTTCAAAATAATCCTACTTGGAAGAAAAGCAAATCATATCCAGTAATAATTTTAAAAAGCCAACCTCAATACCAATTTTGATTTCCTGGACATGTAAAGCTGATCTAATAATTAAAATTATCTATATAGTATATATAATTTTTGAAGACTTATAAAAACCAAAAGCTTTTCATGGTCACCTTAACAGATATAGAAAAGGCCCTTGATAAAAAGTATTCAGCTGAAAACCATTTCTGAGTGTGCTTCAACATCATTCCAGTGGTACACATATGGGTAAGTCAAAATACAGAGCCTCACTCTCCTAGGTTTTAATGAGGATAAAATAGAACATCTAGACTCCCAGGAATAGTTACTATACTTAAAAATTCTAAAATAGGAGCTGGAGAGATGGTTCAGCAGTTAAGAGCACTGACTGCTCTTTCTGAGGACCCAGGTTTAATTTCCAGCACCCAGCTCTTTTTGAGGACCCAGGTTCAATTTCCAGCACCCACATGGCACCTGACAACTGTCCTTAACTCTAGTTCCAGGGGATCTAGACCCTCTTCTGAACACCATGGACATTACACGGCATGGGTGCACTTGCAAATATGCAAGCAATACATTCATATACATTAAATAAATATTAACAGATCACCTTATCAGACATCGAACTATTACAGGGCTATAGTCATAAAGACAGCCTGGTACTGGCACAAAAACAGACCCACTGACCAATGCAACAAAATTGAAGATCCAAACTTGAGCTCATACAATTTCAGCCACCTCATATTCGACAAAGGGGCCAAAAAAGCCCATTGGAGGAAAGATAGCATCTTCAGCAAATGGTGCTGGCAAAACTAGACCACCATATGTAGAAGAACAAAGTTAAACTCCTACCTCTCACCATGAACAAAAATCAACTCTAAGTGGATCAAAGACCTCAGCATGAAACCCAAAATTCTGAAGGTGATAGAAGAAAATGTTGGTAACAATCTACAAGACATAGGAGTAGGAAAAGACTTTCTAAACCAACAGCAGCCCTTCAAGAATAAGGTCAACAGCTGACAAGTGGGACCTCATCAAACTCTAAAGCTTCTGTACAGCAAAAGAAACAATCAAGGAAGTGAAGAGAAAACCCAGAGTGGGAGGAAACCTTCACCAATGATACATCTGACAGAGCATTAGCATACGGAATATATAAACTATTAAAAAAATAAAGAAGAAAACAAGTGACTCACTCAAAAGATGGAGTAAAGAGCTGCACAGAGACTTCACCAGTGAGGAAAGTAAAGATGGTTGAGAAACATCTTAAAAGTGTTCAACATCATTAATAATTAAGGAAATGCAAGTTAAAACCACTCTAAGATATCATTTCACTCCAATAAGACTGGCTAAGATCAAGAAAACAAAAGATAGCAAATGCTGGGGAGGTTGTGGGGAAAGGGGAACACTCATCCACCTGACCCAGCCATACCACTCCTGGGTATATATCCACAAGACTCATCCTACCACAAAGATACATGCACAGCTCTGTTTATTGCAGCGCACTTCACAATGGCAAAGAATTGGAACCAACCCAAATGTCCCTCAACAGACAAATGGATAACAAAAATGTGGTACATCTACACAATGGAATTCTATGCAGCAGAAAAGAAAGATGACATCATGAGATTTGCAGGTAAATGAATGGAACTTGAAGCCATTATGCTAACAGTCCCCCCAAAACAAACAGGGAATGATTTCCCTCATTTGTGGATGCTAGCACCAATCCCCCAATTGAAAGGCAAGGTGAAGCCGGGCGTGGTGGCGCACGCCTTTAATCCTAGCACTCGGGAGGCAGAGGCAGGTGGATCTCTGTGAGTTCGAGGCCAGCCTGGTCTACAGAGTGAGTTCCAGGACAGCCAGAGCTACAGGGAGACCCTGTCTCAAAAAGACCAAAAAAAAAAAAGAAAGGCAAGGTGAGCAAGAATATTGTTATATTTCTTTCTTTCTGAAAGCAACTGTCATGTCATAATGTGACTCTCTTAATGGGCCCTAGAATTAATTTACCACTTATTTTCAGACATTGTAATTAAGATATATGGGTAGAAGGTATATATTCATATTTTAGAGTAATATAAAATTAAAGGGGAAAAATGTGAATTCCTGAATATATTTCAGAGTTAACATACAGTTTATTCCTGGAGGACATAATTCTAGTACATATATAATGCTTATACAGGTATATTTTGGAGCAATACAAATGGGAAGGAACAGCATAAGGACTGGATCAAAGAACTGACTGATACCGTTAAATTATGTCCCAAACAATAAACCACTGCAGAGAAAAACTTTAAAAAGACCGAGAGAAAGATGCAGGACATGTATGGCAGAATGCATGATCTGGGGTGGGGGGCAGGGAAAGGGGAATCTGTCTAAATTGAACTGAAAAATTATGTATGAAACACACAAAACATCAATAAAAGTATTATATATTATTTATTTATGTATTTATTTATTTTTGGTCTTTTTGAGACAGGGTCTCCCTGTAGCTCTGGCTGTCCTGCAACTCACTCTGTGGACCAGGTTGACCTTGAACTCACAGAGATCTGCCTCCCTCTGCCTCCCAAGTGCAAGGATTAAAGGCATGTACCCCCACGCCCAGCTAAAAGTATCATATTTAAAAAAATAAAAATTCTAAAATAAATTTAAACCACAACCACTTCAACACTTCAAGTAGAACACTGGAAAGTCCAATACATTTAACAGGATATGCGACTTCATTTCCAAATAAGTAAAAATGCAGCTTAGCTTCACTTCACATTCTTCAGATAAGCCAATATGGCACTATCAAATCTTGGGGTTAGGGCAACAAGCAGGCGTCTACGCTAATGCGAGAATAAGCTGTCACTATTTGAGTTCTGTAAATTTTCAGTACTGCAAAAATATCTATGTATTTGTGCATATGCATCAGGAAAGTACATTAAATAACTGTAATAGAAAAACTGAAGTCTCCATATTAATTATCATGCAATATATTCATATAGTGAAAATAAATTATATCTAAACAACAGGATGTTGGAGTCTGAGGAACATATGGTTGAAGGAAAAAAACACTCCATATAAAATTCAAAAGATGTAAAACTAAATGAGGATACAGCAGTACAACATGGTGAAGCTGTATGCTGAAGCAAAGGGCAACACTAAATTTAGAATACTGCTTACTTCTAAAGGGGAGAAGAAGAAATGGCACCAGGAAGCAGGAAGCCTCAAAGCTCCTGCCGACCTCAAGCTTCGCACCTCTGTAATTAATAAATAACATCTTACAGAAGCACTAGCTTCCAGGTGACCATCAAAATCGTTAATATTTGTAAGACTTCTATGGTGGGCAGGCTCTAAAATGGCTCCTGATGATCACTGCCTACAGTATTCATGCCTTTATGCAATTCTTTCCCAAGGGTATGGGCTAGACTTAGTGATTGACTAATAAAGAGAATATAACAAAACTAATAGAACTCACTCTGAGAGTGCAGTACAGAAAGACTCCAGTTTCCCCCCCTTGCTCAACTCATGCTACACAAAGTTCATGTTGCTAGTCACAGACAGGTGAGAAATGAGGCCTGCCCACAGTCATGTGAGGATGCTGAGAACTAACTCTTCCCACGCAGAGACTCCAGATGACTACAGAGGCAACAGACACCTTCACTGTAGCCTTATAAGATGCATCAGTGTTCCTGACCCACCGAAACAGCAATATAATATCTGTTCTTTACATTGCTAAATTTTCAGAGAATTTGTTATATGACATAACTGGGATAATTTCAGACAGTACAGAAAAGTGACTCAAGTGCTGGAGAGATGGCTCAGCATTTAAGAGCACTCTCTTGCAGAGGACCAGGGTTCGGTTTACAGCACCCAGCTAACAACTGTCCCAGGGGATCGGATGCCTTCTTCTGGACTTTGTGGGCATTGCATGACAAGGGTGCATTTATATACAGGTAAGCAATACACTCATACACATAAAATAAAATTGTTTATAAACTTCCTAGAATTGCATGGTGAACTAGTCATTTTTGGGTTGTTTCTGTCTATGGTACTTATTACATGGTTTATACTGTAAAGTTATTTTTTAAATTTTTTTATTTATTATTTTTTATGTGTATGAGTGTACTGTCTACATGTAGGTTGGGTTGGTATACCTGTGTCATGCAATGCCGAGGAGGTCAGAAGAGGATGTTGGATTCCCCTGGAACTGAAATTAAAGACTGTTCTTAGCCGCCATATGGGTGCTGGGAATCGAACCCAGGTCCTCTGCAAAAGCAGTCAGTGCTCTTAACTGGTGAGCCATCTCTCCATCCCCTGTAAGGCTATTTTTATATAACTAATTATTAAATTAAATGACCAGAAAGAGTAATTAATTCCTGGTGTAACTCCCAATTATCTAGCAACTGATTATTATAATGCTTACCTCAAAGCTACACAGTTATTAGCTGAGATAACAGTTGGCAGAAAACAAGACCAATTATTATTACAAACTGGTACTCTAAAGGCCATTCTGTATCACACAACTCAAAGCATGACCGTCCCATTTATAAGCCTCAGTCTTCATAACTTTTTAGCCCTAGTGTTCTTTTTCATCAATAAATTAAAGACAAGATTCCAATTCTAGAAAAGCAAATGAAATGATAAAAAGTTATGGTGGAACCACTACAGGAGCCAATGGTGGAAGAACCACTGGAAGAATCAGGAAGCAAGGAGAGGAAGAAGAGGGAGCCAGGGTTCCACATTCTCTATGAGGGCACACCACTGATATAAGGACCTCCTACATCCCTTCCTCCTAAGATCCTCAACACTGCCAACTAATGCCACTCCAGGAATAAGACCTCTCAAATTCCAAGGTATAATAACAGCAACAATACCTGACTGTCCATCATATACGCAAAACAGCTACATTCTTCATTAGCTCATTCAATACTTTTTTCTAAGAACCTTAACATATAATTTACTATTATAAAACTCATTTTTTAAATTTTTATTTATTATTTTATGTATATGAATGTACTGCCTGCATGTAGGTTTGAGTACCCATGTTGTGCAATGCCGCAGAGGTCAGAAGAGGGCATCATTGCCGGGTTTGGTGGCGCATGCCTTTGATCCTAGCACTTGGGAGGCAGAGGCAGGTGAATCTTTGTGAGTTCAAGGCCAGCCTGGTCTACAGAGTGAGTTCCAGGACAGCTGGGGCTACAGGGAGACCCTGCCTTGAAGACAAAAAAAAAAAAAAAAAAAAAAGGTGGGCATCAGATTCTCCTGGAACTGAAGTTAAAGATGGTTCTTAGCTGCCATATGGGTGCTGGGAATCAAACCCAGATCCTCTGCAAGAGCAGTTGGCACTCTTAACTGCTGAGCCATCTTTCCAGCCCCAAAACTCATGTGTTGTAACTGTAAAAATAAAGGACTTTATATAGATGTGTAAGCATTACCACAGTCCACATTTAAAATATTTCCAAAAAAGGTTGTATGTGCCTGTATATCTCTGTTCCAATCATTCAACTGCACTGTTAGCATGCTAGCAAACACAACAGGTAAGCAAGCAGGCCTGGCCAAGTTTAGACTGGTCTCATGGGTCTTGCAGATCTGTAAATAGATTTCTGAATACACAGTCCACTATATGAGCATATTTTATCTAACTATTCACCAGCTTTTGGACTTTCAAAAGCATAGCTTGAGGCTTCTATGGAAAATGCTATGAATATCTACATGCATAGGAATAATATTTACATGCCTTCTTGTGGACACTGTAATGATTTTCAATGGGTTGATCTGGAACCCCTGGGTCACATAATAAATTTAACTTTTTGAGAGAGTTACAACTATTTTCCAAGACAATGGTACCATTTGACATTCTCGGTAGCAGCATTTCAAGATTCAACTTTTTCTATACTCACCAACTCTTAGATATTGTCTACTTTCCTTATAGCCTGCTGTGTCATGAAAAGTTAGTGTCCCACAAAATTCAAGAGTACTTGATAAGCAAATTAGTGTAGTTATGAACCATGGACCTAATCAGCCACCCCAGCAGAAAGACCATCTGTTTGGAGTGAAAAGGACACAGAGAGGAGGACATTAAGGTAGACAGAGGACTTCTCAGACCCTACAGGACTGGACCACACAGCTGGTGAGGAAAGTACGCAATCCTATATGACAGGAGAAAAATGTCCTCAAAGGCTATGCAAAGATCATTAAGGCTGCCCCCAAGGGTTCAAAGTGTAGGAAAAGAAGCACTGCCCAGATTTCAAAGTGCAAATGGCACCTGCTCGAAGTCTTCCCAGCAGAGCTGGGAAAGAAATGTCATCCTAGTGCACTTGACAGACAGGACCACTACCTCAGAGGCCAAAGATCATCGAACCAAGGATAATGATTTGGAAACCCAATAGTGTTTGCTCTGACAGGTCTGTACATGCTTAAAACTCTTCCTTTTGACTTTTCCCTTTTGAAATAAGAATGTCTATCTCAACCCTTTTGGTAACATTGTTTGTATTATTTTTTTTTAAACTTGGGAAGGAAAGTGTTTGACTTAAACTCCCAGACCACAGTCCACCATTGAGGGAAGTCAAGGCAGAAACTCAAGGGAAGAGCCTGGAGGCAGGAACAGTGGAGAAGGCCAGGCACCCAGGCCCTCCCATATCAGGGAAGGCAATCAAGACAATCTCTCTCATATATGTCCACAGACGAATCTGTATTTTTAGAAGCAGACCACCTACCTGGTTTCAAAGCACAGAGAATTTTGCCTCAGGATAAATTTATAAGGAGAAGTTGTCTTCTATTTGATTTATGTGACACTGAAATGAGTCTTTGGACTTCAATTTCAGAGTGGATGCTGAGACAAGGTAAGGCTTTGGAGATGATGGAATGGAATTGTTATTTTTATATGGGAGAAGGATATGAATGGAGGGGTAGAATGTTATGGAGAGAACTTGTCCCCATGAGAATCTTATGTGGATGACCAGGTTCAGATAGTGGCACAAGAATGGAGCCCATCGTGGACTTAGTGTCCTGTAAAGCCAAGCAAGGAAGAACTATCAGGAGGGCACAAGGGGAAGCTGGTTATATCAAGCCAAGAAGAAGGCCCGAATTACCAGTTTAATCCACCAAGTCTATTGTATCTTGTTATAACAGCCTCAGCTAAACATAGCTATTCCAGTTGATATACTGTACATCTCTTTGTAAATAAAATGTACATTTCCCTAATAATTAATAATGTTGGCATCTTTATATGTACTTACAAGCCAATCATATATTTTCACTGGTAAAATGACTATTCAATAGTTTGCTCATTATTAATTGATCAGTTTGTTATTAATGATTGATGAGCTATATTATCAATAAAAGATCCTGATCATATAATTTACAGCTATGTTCTTCCTGTCTGGCAATTATCATTTTTCCTTTAATGCAGTCTCTCTAAGTTATCCAAACTGGGGTTTTAAACTCATGAGTTCAAGTGATCCTCCTGCCCCAGTCTCTCAAGTAGACAGGACCCAGCTTATCTTCAGTTGTTATACCTTGTGTTCTGGAGGACAAAGATTTCAACATACATGAAGCACAATTTATTAAGATTTTTTTTCCCATCAATCATATCTAAGAATGCTTTGTCAAACCAAAAACTCATTAGGACTCTATCAATCTATCTAATCTAAAAATCAATTTAGTGTGAGCTTAAGAATACTTGTTTGTTTATTTATTTATTTATTTATTTATTTATTTATTTATTTATTTTTGGTCTTCTCGAGACAGGGTCTCCCTGTAGCCCCAGCTGTCCTGGAGCTCACTCTGTAGACCAGGCTGGCATTGAACTCACAAAGATCTGCCTGCCTCTGCCTCCTCCCAAATGCTAGGATTAAAGGTGTATGCCACCACGCCCAGCTAAGAATTTATTTTATTTTTTAATTTTTTTAAAATTTTATTTATTTCTGTATGTGTATGAATGTACTGTCTGCATGCAGGTTTGTGCACCCGTGTCGTGCAATGCCGCGGAGGTCAGAAGAGGTGTCAGATTCCCCTGGAACTGGAGTTCTCCTGGAATTGGAGTTTCGGACGGTTCTCGGCCACCATGTGGGTGCTGGAGATCGAACCCAGGTCCTCTGTAAGAGCGGTCGGCGCTCTTAACCTCTAGGCCATCTCTCCAGCCCCGTCAGATGTATCAGCAGTGAAGGTTTCCTCCCACTCTGTAGGTTTTCTCTCCATTTTATTGTTTCTTTTGCTGTACAGAAGCTTTTGAGTTTAATAAGGTCCCACTTGTCAACTGTCAACCTTATTTCCTTTTTGTACAGCTGCTCTCTGATTTAAGAAAGTCTTTTCCTACACCTATGTCCTGTAGGCTGCTGCCAACATTTTCTTCTATCACCTTCAGAGTTTTGGGTTTCACGTGGAGGTCTTTGATCCAAAGGAAATGCAAATTAAAACCACCCTAAGGCAGCATCTCACTCTGATAAGACTAGCTAGGATCAAGAAAACAAATGATACCAAATGCTGGAGAGGTTGTAGGGAAAGGGGAACACTCATCCACTGCCGGTGGGAATGTAAACTCAAGACAACCACTATAGAAAGCAGTGTGGAGAACCCTTAAAAGACTCAAAATGAGTCTACCACCTGACCCAGTCATACCACTCCGGGGTATATACCTCTAAGACTTTACCGTAGAGATACATGCACATCTATCTTTACTACAGCTCTCTTCACAATAGCAAAGAGCTGGAATCCACCCAAGTGCCCCTCAACCAATGAGTAGATAGAGAAGATGTGGTATATCTACATAATGGAGTTCAATGCAGCAGTAAAGAAACATGACATCATGAACTTTGCAAGTAAATGGATGGAACTAGAAGCCTTTATGCTAAGTGAAGTAACACATTCCCAGAAAAACAAATGATGAATGGTATCCCTCATTTGTGAATGCTAGCACTAAGTACCTACTTTTAAGGCAAACTGAGTAACATTAATGTTATATTTCTCTTTATCTAAAAGCAACTGTGCTCTTAGAATGTGAATCCCTTAATGGGCTCTAGAATTAACCAACTACTTATTTTCAGATTTTATAATTTTGGTACAAGGGTGGAGGGTATGTTTGCATATTTTAGAGCAATATAAAATTAAAAGGGAAAAATGTGAATCCCGAAATATGATTTGAAAGTGGCTCAGCAATTAAGAACACTTGCTGTTCTTCCAGAGGACCTGGGTTCAATTCACAGCACCCACATGACAGCTAACAACCATCCTTAAACTCTAGTTCCAGAGGATCTGACACCTTCTCTAGTCTTGGCAAGGCATCGTATGCACGTGGTACATTTATATACTTGCAGGCAAAACACTTATACGAGGGCTGTATAGAGCCCATATGGCAGTTAACAACCTTCTGTAACTCAGTTCCAGGGGATCTGATGTCCTCTCTGACCTCCATGGGCACTGCAGACATGGGTGTACTTACATGATACATGCAGGCAATATACTCGAGTACATAAGATAAAAATAATAAGTTATTTTTATTTTATTTATTTGTTTGTTTGTTTGTTTGTTTGTATGAATGTACTGTCTGCATGTAGGTTTGTGCACCTGTGTCGTGCAAAGCCAAGGAGGTCAGAAGAGGGTGTCGAATTCCCCTGGAATTGGAGTTACTGATGGTTCTCAGCCGCCATGTGGATGCTGGGGATCGAACCCTGGTCCTCTGCAAGAGCAGTTAGTGCTCTTAACTGCTAGGCCATCTCTCCAGCCCCTAAGTTATTTTTTAAAAAACACATACCCAAGCCGGGCGTGGTGGTGCACGCCTTTAATCCTAGTACTCAGGAGACAGAGGCAGGCGGATCTTTGTAAGTTCAAGGCCAGCCTGGTCTACAGAGTGAGTTCCAGGACAGCTGGGGCTACAGGGAGACCCTGTCTCGAAAAGACCAAAAAACAAACAAACAAACAAAAACAAAACACCACATACCCATAAAGTAATAAATATCTTTAAAAATTTATTAATTCGTTTATTGTGCATCTTCGTTAGCATATGTGCACATATGTAGAGTTTATTGTGCATCTTCATAGCATATGTGCACATATGTAGAGGCCAGAGGTTGACACTGGATCTTCCTCAATTGGTTCTCCACCTTGTTTTGAGACAGTATCTGTCACTAACCCTGCAGTTCACCAATTCAGCGAGATTGGCTGACCAGCAAGCTCCGAGGTCCTCCAACCACTGCTTCACTAGTGCTTTTTTTTTACAGGGATGCTAGGAATTCAAACTCAAGTCTTCATGTTGCCTGGCAAGAACTTTGTTGGCTGAGCCATCTCCTCAGCCATAATTTTTCAAATTAATGGATTATTTGTTCAAATAACCTACTTTGGATTAATTGCTCTTTTTCATAATGGATTATTCCATTTCATTGTTTTTATCCTACTTTTAATTAATTTTCCTCTGTTGCTTCCTTAAAGTTCAGTTGGCTCTTTGTTCTTCTCTTTTCTTCAGGTGTAGGGAATTTACTAAGCTTTTCTAATTGAGCAGCTACAAATTGTTTTCCAAAGACTGCTTGAGCTGCATTGATAAATTGTGCCATGTTGTATTTTATTGTTCAAAAAATGTTATTTATTTTTTATTTTATGTGTTTGAATGTTTTACCTACATGCAGGTAAGTGCCCCTGTGCATACAATGTCTGGAGAAGCCAGAAGAGGGGACAGGAGCCCCTGGCGCTGGGGATGCTACGAAATGAATCCAGGATCTTCTGCAAACATAGCCATATAATATGTCTCTCCATATTCTAATTTTTATTCAGTAAAAATAATTTCTAGGGTGCTGAAGAGATGGCTCACCAGTTAAGAGCACCAACTGCTCTTGCAGAGGACCTGGGTTCGATTCCCAGCACCCACATGGCGTCTAAGAACCATCTTTAACTCCAGTTCCAGGGGAATCTGACGCCCTCTTCTGACCTCCTCGGCATTGCATGACACAGGTACACCAACCTACATGTAGACAGTACACTCATACACATAAAAAATAAAAAAAAATAAAAACAATTTCTAGTTACCCTGTGATGTCACCCAGACCGAAGTATCTAGAAGCATATTAAGTTATAAAGATTTATAGATTTCCAAGATTCCGTTGTTTTCTAGATTAATTTTACTGTGGTTGAAATGCAGTTCATGTGAACTTTAATCCTTTTAAATTTAATGAGAATTATTTCATGGTATATTATACAGATTACACTTAACGTTATATGTATTCTTGAAGCAAGTTGTATTCTGTAACCATGGACTGAATTTTCTACATCTTTAAGTTGATCAACAGTACATAAGTCTTTTTTTATTCTGATTTTCTGTGTAGTTATTCTACCATATAGAGAACAGACTACTCAAATATCTAACTAATACTAAATAATTATTTCTTCTTTTATTCTGTGACTTTTAGATTCATATAATCTGAAGTTCTTTTAATAGGTACATGTATTACTACATACGACACTGTAATTATTATTAAAATTAAATATAACATGTATTACAGATAAGCAATACAGCAAAATATTGGTCTCCCTGAGACAAGCAAGACTCCTCTGTCAGTATCAGCTACACCTCAACAGCCTGGAGATACAGTGCAACAGTGGCAGTCATGTCTATATATATCCCAAAACTATTTGGCTATTAGCTCTCTCCTTGGAGGAATAACTCACAGTGGATGCCACAAGCTTATGTCCTCTAGTGGTTAGGAGATGTTATAAGCCACAATAAGAACTTGTCACCTTTTATAGAGAAACCACAGTTTGCGGATTAGCGTACCATCCAAGCATCTGTGTCTATGCTCACAGCTTAGCTTGACGTAATAATCAGTACTGCTTAAATGCCTGTACATCCAATTGCTTGTGCTTTGTTAGTATGACTAAAAAGGTATCACTGGAAAAGCTGTCAACCCATGAAAGGAAACAACCTGAACAGACTAGAGTCCAAAATGACAAGTCCAAAGAAAGTAGACTGTTTTCTTCTCACCCACTTGTACCCCTTTCCCAAAACCCAGGGAACAAACTGTGGAAGAGGAGGCGTGGTAGAATGTAAGGGCTGCAGAGAGATAGGGGTGAATCATGAGACTACAGGAATATAGTCTGGACTCCTAATTGATCAACATGCCTGTGCATACAAGCTTCTCCAACTGGACTATGGGAACCTTGGACTGTTCAAAATTTGGATATAAGATACTTGCAAAATGCACCAATTATCTAATTGTATGACAAACTGAGTAACATCAATGTTATCTGCAAACAACTGTGTCATTATATTGTAGAATCCCTTAAAAATAAACAAAAAAAAATTTTTAAATTAAAAAATAAAAAATTTAAATGCAATATTCAATTGTGGCATATAAAATCTATCATATCATGTATGTATTAATGATGTAATTATGATTATGCTATCTTTTTACTGTATGAGATCTTTAACTTCCTTGTCTTGGTGATATTTGTCTTCAATTCCATCTTGTCTGATAATAATACATTTATTTCCGTTGTTACAGTATTGTTTGTATGGAATCTCTTCCCAATTTTTTTGTTATTTGTGCCTCTGAATAAAGTAACAACTTTATTTTACTGTGAGTGAAATAGGAAAGGTTCTGAGCAGAAGAGAGGCAGGATTTCAGGGTGTTAAAAAATTACAAAGACTGCCATATTACGAATATTTGGGGGGAAAAGATAGGAAAATGATGTGTAGGAAGTTGCTGTGACAACCAAAAAAGAGCCAACAGTGGCTCCAAGAGTGCAGGTGCAGGAGGGAGTGAAGAGCAGGGAGACTGAGTGAATCTGGATGACCAAGCACAAGGAAACGTCATGCTGTATTTGTTATACTAAATGAAAAAATATTCATCCATGTCTCCAAGGTTTTCCATCTGAAGAAATCTGAAGAAAGTCTATGCTAATTGATATTCACTACAACCAGGAAAATGAAACTGTAAGATACAGCAAATTTAAAGTCAGTTGCTTTAGTATTTTATATTTAAAATCTTTGACTTGTTGGTAGGAATTTCTGCAATGGCTACACAAAGGAATATGAAGTTTAAGAGAGACTTGCATCAAGATTTGAATCTGAGAGTTTGGCATGGAGAAGATATTTGGTCCCAAGCAACAGTATAAAATCAGGAAGAGATTAACTGAGATAACTAAAAGGTCGGAAAATTAAACCCTGAGGCACTTAACCATTAAAGAGGTCAAAGAAGAGGCAAAGAACCAACAAGGAAAACTCAGAGGGCCGAAGCAATGATGCAAAAGGATAAACCATGACTGTGTTTCTCCAAATCTGGAGCATGCAGAGGATTTCTCATATTCATGGAAAACACTGACAGTCTGTTCAGACAAAGAATGAGTAGGTCACCAAGGACCACTTCTCTTTCTAGTTCCCACTTGGAGAAACTGAGCCAATTTTTAGGTGACAAAGTGAGCAAATTTAACCAGAAACCACTTAGAAAACACCTCTCAGATTAACAGTGCTTTCTTTTAAAACGGAAGACGGGACAGGAAACAGGAAACACTGTTTTGCCCAAAAGGACTTTATAGACAGAAGTACAAAACAACAAACCACTATCTTTTTGCCTTGTCTGGAAAAATCACTGAAATGTATCATCAAAGACATTTTCAAAGCAATAAAGTATCAAAAAAGATGAAACTAGATGAAATGGTAGGGTAACTTTTCCAAGTACTACCTTTCCTATGGCATTGTTCTCATATATGGTTTAAATAAACAGTGGTAACATCTACTTACTAACCATATGTCTCACACTCCTATTTACATCAACATTCCAGGTGGATAAGTCACAAATGATTTTGAGTATCAAAACCTTTTCCAAATCAGAGCTAGCAGCTGTGAATCTTGCTATAACTTGAATGCATCTCCCAAAGTTCATGTGTAGGAAAATTTGACCTCAACAGAGCAGTTGGAAGCCAGGGTCTAATGGAAAATGTCCAGATTTTATTCATGAATAGGTTGTCATCATTATCTCAGGAGTATGTTGTTTATGAAAAGAAGGCCCTGCCACAGAATCACACAGAAGGAAGGCCCCCCCACGGAAGCCAATATTTCCATCCTGGACTCCTCAGCCTCCCATATAACCAATATAACTCAACCAATTTCTGTTTAATATAAATTACCCAGTCTCATTGTTCTGTTAAACAGAAAAGACAAATCTCAAACTCAAAACATACAGGAAGTACTAAAAAACATAGTAAGGACTCCAGGAACAAATTAGTAACTAACCAGTAGACAGTGAAAAGCAACTTCCAAGAAATTCTCTTAGCTACTCTAAATGGTCTGACAACAAAATAGAAGTAGAAAAGTCCACATTCCAGGGGGGCTGGTGCAAGCACAAGTGAATGGGAGCCACACAGGAATCCAGCGCCAGTGGCCTGGGTCTCAGGGCCCAGATGAAATGCCACACCCCTCCTGTGTGATTGACATGGGTGGAGTCACCCAGAGGCCAGGAGGACACACAGGGGGCCTGCAGCCCAGGGAGCAACCCCCTCCCCTGCTTAAGGTGGTGGTGTTGTGGTGCTGATGATTCAGTGGGTGAAGTGTTAGTGATTCTAGGCTGCATAGCCAACATAGAGGACCTGGCTGACAGGAAGCAGAGTGAGGGATCAACCAGTCCTCCATATTAACATCTGAGATTAGCACCAGAATCCAAACAAAAACACAAACCTACATGCCAAAGACACAACGAAAAAACAACATCATGGGAAAAGCTCATAATAATTGCACATCAAACTCTACCACTCCTATAGAAGATCCCTACAATGAGATCTCCCTGGAAGGAAACTAAGACATAGACCTTAGAAGAACAATCATAGACTGTTTGAATTCAAAGAAATCAAAGAATATAAAGAACAAATCAGAGAACTAAGGGGAGAGAATGAAAAACTCAGGAAGGAACTAGAAGTAAAGAATGATAAACTCTGGAAAGAACTAGAGGGAGAGGAAGAGAATGACAAACTCCAAAAAGAACTAGAGGAAGAGAATGACAAACTCTGGAAGTGGAAACACTGAAAAGATCCCAGGATGAAATGAAAAAAGAAACTAACCAGCAAAGCAAGGAGCTACAAGAGGAGAATGACAAGTTCCAAAAGGAAGTGGAAATACTAAAGAAATCACGGGAAGACGTGAAAAAGGAAATTGAACATTCATCCAATTAACAGGAAAGGATGGGAGAAAGCATCAGAAGCAGAATGGATGAAGCAAAAAAATAGAGTATCAGACCTTCAGGATAACATGGAGCAACTAGAATGCTCAAGTGAAGATTATGAAAATTTTTTTAAAGCACAAGAGTGGAACAACCAGGAAATGTAGGACACTATGAAAAGACCAAATCTCTGCATCATAGGGATAGAGGAAGTAGAAGAATCCCAAGACAACAGTATTGATCAGATCTTCAAAAGGATAAGAGAAGAAAATTTCCCCCAAACTGAAAAAGAAAAACCCATACAAATACAAGAAGCACACAGAACACCAAATAGACAAGACCAGAAAAGAAATTCCCCAGACCATATCATATTTAAAACACTAGATGCTTAAAACAAAGACAAAATATTGAAAGCCAGAAGAGAAAAACAAGTTACATATAAGGGGAAACCCATCAGAATTACGGCTGACTTCTCAATGTGGACCAAAGTATTCCCAGTGCTAAAATTACTCTACCCAGCAAAAATGTCAATTATAGTTGAAGGATAAAGAAAAATATTTCATGACATAAACAAAATGAAAGAACATATGTCAAAAATCCCAACACTGCAGAAAATACTCAAAGAAATTCAAAAAACAGAGGAAAGAAACTATCCCCAAGCAACTAAAGAGAGAAATTAGTAAAAGCACAACAGTATAAATACAAACCTAGACCAAGAATACAAACAACAACAAAAAAATAAGGTGAAAGCAAGCAACTCACATTTCTTAATAATAACCTTAAATATTAATGGTCTAAACTCTCCAATCAAAAGACATAGACTGGGAGAATGGATTAGGAAACAGAATCCATCTATATGCTGTCTGTTTACAAGAAATCCAAGGACAGACAAGAAACCCAAGGACGGACACCAATTTAAAGTGAAAGGACGGGAAAAAAAAAAATACTGCAAGCAAATGGTACCAAAAGGCAAGCAGGAGTTGCTATTCTAATATCAGATAAAATAGACCTCAGAGTAAAATTAATCAGAAGAGACAAAGAGGGCCAATACATCCATATCAAAGGAACAATTAACCAGAAAGATTTCGTAATACTAAATGTTTATGCACCAAACTCAGGTACACTGAACTTTATAAAACACAATTTTGCAGGACCTCAAGACACAGATTAATCCAGGCACACTAATAGTGGGGTCTTTAATACCACACTGAGCCCCTTGGACAGATCAACTGGACAAAAACTAAACAGAGAGACATTGGAACTGAACAATACAAAACATCAAATGGACCTCACAGACATCTACAGAATATTTCACTCAAACACCAGAGAATTTACTTTCTACTCAGCACCCCATGGAACATTCTCCAAAATTGACCACATACTGAGACACACACACACACACAAAAACTGTACAAATACAAAAGCACTGAAATAATTTCATGCATTCTATCAGACCACGGTGCAATAAAGCTCAATATCAACACCAGAATAAGCCCAACTATCTACAAGAACACATGGAGACCAAACAACACAATCCTGAATAATGAATGGGTCAGAGAAGAAATAAAGAATGAAATAAGGGGCTGCAGAGATGGCCTAGCCGTTAAGAGCACCGACTGCTCTTGAAGAGGACCTGGGTTCGATCCCCAGCACACACGTGGCGGCTGAGAACCATCTTTAACTCCAGTTCCAGGGGAATCCAACACCCTCTTCTGACCTCTGCGGCATTGTACATGGGTGCACAGACCTACATGCAGACAGTACATTCATATACATAAAAAATAAATAAAATTTAAAAAAGACAATACAACACAAGAAGACTTGTGGGATCCATTAAAAGCAATCCTAAGAGGGAAATTTATAGCCCTGGGGGCCCACGTTAAAAAAAAGGGGGGGGACAAGTAAAGGATCTAATGCTGCAGCTAAAAACACTTGAGAGACAACAACAAATGAACCCCAAAACCAACAAGGAAGAAATAACAAAAATCAGAGCAGAAATCAATGAAACACAAAGAAAACAATACAAAGAAACAATGAATCCAAAAGCTGCTTCTTTGAAAAGATAAATAAGATAGACTTCTAGCCCAGTTAAAAGAAAGAGCAGCTCCAAATCAATAGTATTCCTGATGAAAAGGGAAACATCATAGCAAAGATCCAGACAATCATACAAGAATACTTGAAAAACCTATACTCTCCTAAGTTTGAAAACCTAAGAGAAATGGATGAATATCTGAAATCCTGGGAATCAACAAAGCTTAACCAAGAAGAGAGTGACAGTTTAAACAGACCCATAATAAAGGAGGAAAATGAAAATGTAATAAAAAAAAACCTCCCGGGGCTGGAGAGATAGCCTAGCGGTTAAGAGCACCGACTGCTCTTGCAAAGGACCCGGGTTCGATCTCCAGCACCCACATGGTGGCTGAGAACCGTCTGTAACTCCAATTCCAGGAGAACTCCAGTTCCAGGGGAATCCGACACCCTCTTCTAACCTCCACGGCATTGCACGACACGGGTGCACAAACCTGCATGCAGACAGTACATTCATACACATACAAAAATAAATAAAATTAAAAAAAAAAAAAAACAACCTCCCAACTAAAGCCCAGGCCCAGATGGTTTCACAGCAGAATTCTCTAAAACATTTAAAGAGGTCTTACAACCATTACTACTCAAACTGTTCAGAAGGATATAAACGGAGGGAAATCTCCCAAATTCCTTCTATGAAGCCAGCATCACTCTAATACCAAAATTAGACAAAGACACAAGCAAAAAAGAAAACTATAGACCCATCTCATTAATGAACACAGATGCAAAAATTCTCAACAAAATACTTGCAAATCGCATACAGACCCACATCAAAAAGATATCCATCATGATCAAATTGGATTCATACCAGAGATACAGGGGTGGTTCAGCATATGTAAATCAATAAATATCATAAAACATATAAATAGACTGAAAGACAAAACCCACAGTATCAACTCAATTGATGCAGAAAAAGCCTTTGACAAGATCCAGCATCCCTTCACGCTTAAAATTCTACGGGAACTGGACTGAAGGGAACATTCCTCAACATAATCAAAGATATACACAACAAACCCACTGCCAACATCATCCTAAATGGAAAAACATTAGAAGCATCCCTGTTAAAGGCAGGAACCCAGCAAGGCTGCCCCCTATCGCCACTCCTCTTTAATATAGTGCTTGAAATGCTTGCTAGGGCAATAAGGCAAGAAAAGGAAATTAAAGGAGTACGAATTGGAAAAGAGGAAGTCAAACTATCCCTTTTTGTAGTTTACCTAATAATTTACCTGAGAGATGCTAAAAACTCCACCAGAAAACTCCTAGAAGTGATTAAGAGTTTCAGTAAAGTGGCACAATACAAAATTGACCTAGAAAAATCAGTAGCATTTCCTTACATCAAAAACTGGAGAAGGAATATAAGGAGACCTTCCCACTCACCATAGCCTCAAAAAAACAAACCTGGGAACAAACCTAATCAAAGTCACCAAAGATCTCTACAACAAATATTTTAAACCCCTGAAGAAGGAGATTGAAGACAACATCAATAGATGGAAAGACCTCCCATGCTACAGACTTGGGGGAAAAAAAAATCCTTAAATTCATATGGAAAAACAAAAGACCGCAATAGCTAAAGTAACCCTGAGCAAAAAGTGCAGTACAGGGGGAATCACTTTACCAGACTTGAAGCTATATTACAGGGCTTTAATCATAAAGACAGCCTGGTACTGGCACAAAAATAGACCCATGACCAATGAAAGAAAACTGAAGATCCAAACTTGAGCTCATACAATTTTAGCCATCTCATATTTGACAAAGGGGCCAAAAAAGCTCAATGGAGGAAAGATAGCATCTTCAGCAAACAGTGTTGGTAAAACTGGATCACCATTAGTAGAACAACCCCCCCACCTCTCAGCCTGTACAAAAATCAATTCCAAATGGATCAAAGACCTCAACATGAAATCCAAAACTCTGAAGGTGACAGAAGAAAAAGTTGGCAGCAACCTACAAGACACAGGCATAGGAAAAGACTTTTTTTTTTTTTTTAAGGGAAAGACTTTCTAAATCAGACAGCAGCTGCACAGGAAACAAGGTCGACAACTGGCAAGTGGGCCCTTATAAAACTCAAAAGCTTCTGTACAGCAAAAGAAATAATCAGGGAAGTGAAGAGAAAACCCACAGAGTAGGAGGAAACCTTCACTGATACATCTGACAGAGCACTAACTTCCAGAATATATAAACTACTCAAAAAACAAACAAGAAAACAAATGACTCACTTGAAAGATGGAGAAAGAACTGAACAGAGACTTCACAAGTGAGGAAATAGAGATGGCAGAGAAACATTTTTTTATTGTATTTATTTATTTATTTTTAACAAATCTAGACCCGTGTTCCCGCTCATTCCCCCACCCCGTCAGAGCTCGTGTATTCTGCCAAACATGCTTTCCATCTCTTAGTCTTTCTCAATATTTTCCATGGGGACGTTGACTGTTTTGAGCAGAAGTTCACTGTTTCAGTCAGTTCTTTGATGCAGTATTTTGAGGGTCTCGGATTCCCCTGGAGCTGGAGTTCTCCTGGAATTGGAGTTTCAGATGGCTCTCGGCCGCCATGTGGGTGCTGGGGATCGAACCCGGGTCCTCTATAAGAGCGGTCGGCGCTCTTAACCGCTAGGCCATCTCTCCAGCCCATGTTTGTTTGTCCTTTTAAAAGAAGGTCTCAAGTAGCCTAGGCCACCCTTGAATCCTCCCTCCTCACCCTCCCCAAGTGCTGAGATAACGGGTACATGCCTGGCTGGGCTTTAGTTTCTTATGAAGTGGAATGGTGACCCCTAAAGCCCTTGCTAGTTCCAAATTAATGGTCTCTCCTAAATTAAGTAAGGACATACCAACTTCCAGAAAGCACCCAGAGAAACAAGAGTTTAACCCTACAAAACCAGAGAGAAAGAAAGAGTTCCATGTAAATCCACGTACTCACCAGATGAACCTGGCAGAGTCTGCTCCCCATAGTCTTCCTCCCAAGCTTTCCTGGAAGTGGTCTTGCCAGAATACCTTTTGTCTGTGTCCAAGAGGGAGAATGATGCCAATTTTCGAATGTTATTCACTGCCAAGAAATCACCTTCCTCCTCTTCCCCTTCATCAAACTTGTCAATCACTCTGGCAGCAGTGGCTGTGGGGAGAGGGAAAAGGAATCACAATCTCAAATTAGAAGAACTTTAATAGGAACCCTGCTAAGCCATTTCAATCCCAGACACCACTCTCCTGTGCCAAGTGACTACTGTACCAACTGAGCACATTCCCAGCTCTTAATTCATTCTTGAGTCTTCTTTACAAAATTTCCATTAACTTCCAGGAAGAGGCAACTTATTGGTGGTTTCTAGGGAGACTACTATCCTATTGCTTTCTGTTTGTAAGAAAGCTAACTTGAATCGTATAAAAACTAGTCTAAGCCAGGCGCACGTCTTTAATCCTAGCACTCGGGATGCAGAAGCAGGTGGATCTTTGTGAGTTCAAGGCCAGCCTGGTCTACAGAGTGAGTTCCAGGGCAGCTGGGGCTACAGGGAGACCCTGTCTCGAAAAGACAAAACAAACAAACAAACAAACAAACAAACAAAAAACTAGTCTAGTGGGGCGGGGTGATGCACCCCTTTGATCCTAGCACTTGGGAGGCAGAGGCAGGAGGATCTCTGTGAGTTCAAGGCCAGCCTGGTCTACAGAGTGAGCTCCAGGCCAGCTGGGACTAAAGGGAGACCCTGTCTCAAAAATACCAAAAAGCAAAACAAAACAAAACAAAACAAAAACCTAGTCTAGGTCCTTATCCCTTTTTCTCTTGGGAGGTCATGAAAATTAAATCCAGACCCTCAAGCTTGCTAGGCTACTTGCCCACAGAATTTAGCTCCGCCCGGATGTGGGACAGTCCCTCCAATATCTTACATCATTCTACAAGTTCTAATAGTCACTCCATCCCATCCCTCCAGTTTCCTTCACTTATTCTGGCTTCAACAATTCCCAGTTCCTTCACCTGACATTCCTAAACCATGCCCCCTAATCTCTTATCCCTTCCTCACACTCCTGTGGCTCAAGTGCACAGCACAATTACTTCTAGCTAGGCTCAGAAGAGGCTTACAGAACATCGGCCTGTCGTGAGACCCTGAGCAAGGCTCCTAAGACCTTAAACAGCACGAAGGAATACTTTCTCACGTTCCAAGTGAGTTTTTAGAAGGCGGGCAGTTTTAAACAGAAAGAAAAAACCAAAAACTGATCAGACCTCTCTGTCCTGTCTAAGGCAATACAGAAAGGACATCTAACTGCCCAGTCTGAAGCCACAGTGACTCACCCCGACGACTCCCTGGCCAGTCCTCCGTGGGTTCCGCCCACTGACCAGGTCTACACTGCTTTGGTCCTCCCCTACCCCTCTCAGGGTCAACCCTCTGGAGAGGCAATTTTTCTCCCCGCAAAGGTTAGGAGAGCACCCAGCCCGCCCGGCCCACTTTAGTTCAGGGCCCCGGCTCAGCACATGGCCTGCCCCAGTCAGGCCTCACCCTCCTCTGGGTCGGCCTCAGGATCCACCTCACGCGGCCTCGGGTTTAACAACTCTTCCAGCTGCAAGGCCAAGGGCTGAGGCCCCGCCATCGTCACCAGGTTCCGGTCCGCGCTACGCTCAAGAACCTGCAGCTCGAGCGCCGGTGGGACTCGGCCTTCCGGGCGCTCTGTCCCAACACTTCTCTGCACCACGGTCGGAGATCGTACCAAACAGCAGTTCAGCCCGCAGCAGGCAACTTCCGGGAGACGCGCACAAGGGGCGGGGCCTCGGGTCTCCACCTGCGTTGCTTGGTTGGGGACGCAGGCGCGCGGAATGCCAAAGGCCGTCCTAATGCGCATGCGCCCGCTTCGTTGTGGCTGCTCGGGAGCGCGCCAGGGCGCGTGACCGCCTCCGGCGTGAAGCGTTAATAGTATTTCGCTAGCCCAGTGCCCCCTTGCACGAAATATGCCTCAAGCTTTGTGTGAGGTTTGTTTAGAGACGAAGCGTGAGATAGCCGTGGCCCTCGGTGGCTGGTTGATTTGTGAAGGAAGGAGTAAAGGAGTAGGCTTCTCGAACCCTAGGTACACACTGGAGCTAACACAGACTCTTACCCAGAAAGCAGACGGGCTTTTCAGTGTAGAGTCTAGGGCTGAGCACACATCTTTAGCCCCAGAGCAGCCAGGATTTGGGAGTCCTGTGTGTGCAAATGTTAGGCGAACTGCTGATATCTTTATTAATAAGAATAATTAGGGATCGCTATAACCGTACCACAAATCAAGATCCTTCCTGGAGCTTCTCCAAGTAGCCTTGCCTGAGCAAGCAAAAGGAGGATGGAGTCAATTGCTCTACCACCCTCCTCGATCTTGACAAATGCGCTGTTCAAAGTTGAGGGCGACTCAGACACTTGAACCTGGTGCACCAGTGCAGAAAAGAAACTCGGTCCATCAGGTCTAACGTTACGCGGTTAGGGTCAAAATATAAAGTTCTGGGGCTGGAGAGATGGCTAAGGGGTTAAGAGCACTGACTGCTCCTTGTAGATTCTCAGCCCCCACATGGCGACTAACAACCGGCTGTAACCCCAGTTCCAGGGGATCCGTCGCCCTCTTGTGACTTCCATGGGAATGACATGACATGAGTGCACTTACACGTACAGACACTACACTCTTACACATAAAATAATAAAAATCATTAATAAGATGTTTATATAAACCGGTGTGGTGGTGCATGTCTTTAATCCCAGCAGGGACATGGGCAGGGGAATCTCTGTGAATTCAAAGCCAGCCTGGTCTACAGAGGGAGCTCCAGGCTTAGCCTAGCGGCTATCAGGGGAGGTACACATTTGTACGCTCAAAGAGAACCACTGGCACATGGGGAAAAAAAAAAAAAAGACACAGAAAAAAAAAAATATATATATATATAGTCCTTAGTAAGATAAATTTAATTTCACCCAGGCACATGAAAAGATGCAATCACTTGGCATTCTCTACATGGAGCCTTCCCAGACTGCCCACTATGTGGCAGGCACTGCTAGATGAAATACGAGCTAAGTTAGATTCTCTCCACATAGTGATCAGCCTAGAGGGGCAACAAACATGGAAACACAAACAGCAATGAGGAATGATGCTTGAGCAGGAAGTGGCCTATACTGCTCTGTTGGAGGTCTTCTGTGAAGACTAGAATCTTCTGTAAACAGAAAAGCTGCCTCAAAAGAATCTAGTAAAAAGACATGAGTGATACACTGGGACAGTGCCTGCTTGTTTCTTTTAGAGACAGGGTCTCACAATGTTTCCCTGGCTGGCCTGGAACTCCCTATGTAGACCAGGCTGGCTTTGAATGCACAGAGATCCACCTACCTCTGCATCCCAAGTCCTGGAATTAAAGCTGTGCACTACCAAGTCTGCTTGTTTGTTGTTGCAGGGACTTCAGTCCCAGGTTGGCTCCAACTCACTGTGTAGCTGAAGATGACATTTATTTATTTATTTATTTATTTATTTATTTATTTATTTATTATTGGTCTTTTCGAGACAGGGTCTTCCTGTAGCTCCAGCTATCCTGGAACTCACTCTGTAGACCAGGCTGGCCTTGAGCTCACAAAGATCCACCTGCCTCTGCCTCTCGAGTGCTAGGATTAAGGGCTTGTGCCACAACACCTGGGGGGGGGTGTCTTTTTGAGACATTTAGTCCCAGCTGGCCTGGAGCTCTCTCTGTAGACCAGGCTGGCCTTGAGCTCACAGAGATCCACCTGCCTTTGCCTCCCAAGTCCTGGGATTAAAGGTTTGTACCACCATGCCCGGCAACTTAGTGAATTTAAACTCGACATTTCCAGCCCATTACCACTTATTAGATACACCCCAAGCCAGCTGGATTCCAGAACTGAGCAATGTAAGGGAACTCTTAACTCCCTAATAACAATCCAAAAGAAGACAATTCCTGACTTCCAAAGCCTTCAGAGACCCCCAGATTGAAACAGTCAGAGCTCACTACTTTAGTATGGCCTGTTGTATGTACCTGTCCTAAGTGCTCTTATGTGAAGATGACCACGGTTCCAAAGGAGAAAGAAAGACTGCATTAGGGTAAATTCTCTCATACATGGAGAATAAAGAATGTCAGGCAGAGGACTCAAGAAAATCTGCATTATTGAGAACGGTTTAGAAGTTTTGGTTTTTAAGTATACCCCTATAATTGCAGTCTTGCGCCTGTTTCTGGGCCTGGGGGCGGGGGATGTGCTCTTCAGCCCTCTACAAAGTGCCATTGGCCTGGGCTTCAAGAAACAAAATACAGAGGGCGTGGTAGCACAGGCCTTTAATCCTAGCACTTGGGAGGCAGAGGCAGGCGGATCTTTGCGAGTTCAAAGCCAGCCTGGTCTACAGAGTGAGTTCCAGGACAGCTGGAGCTACAGGGAGACCCTGTCTCAAAAAGACCAAAGAAAAAAAAAAAAAGAACAAAATACATTCTCCTACCCCGCATTCAGTAAATCACCTCCCCCAAATCCTCTTCCGTTGCTATTTCAGGCACTAAGAGTTCTTACAAATCTGTCCTTGAAGGTAAGGAGAAGAGAGAAGTAGGAGAGGAGGCAAGGTAAAGACCACCTCTACATTGTCATGCCTACAGACAGTGCTGGCGCATTTGAGGCTGTGCTGGCCAAACGACATAGAGTGCCATAAACCTTCTTTCCTACTCTCCCTTCCCTGTCCTGCTGCCGTGGACTTGGGAAGCATTTTAAGAAGGGAATCAGAAGCACTTTACTGTCACACACATCCCAGTTCCCCCAAAATGCTTCCCCTTTTTAAAGTAGGAAGATTCTTGGAATGGCCAAACAGGAGAAAGAATCACAAACCTTAAGGTGCAACTAAGGGGCATTGAGGCATGGGGCATGGGAGAAACCTCTCCTAGGCTCCTTCTGGGGCACCTTCCCTAATTGCATGCCTTGAGGTGTGGGTGAGGGGCTCCTGGCTGGCATGGGTTTGGGATAGAGATGGAGGGTACACTATGGGAGGGGACATGTGAAGGATGGTATATCTTCCTAGAAGAAATTTCAAACCTCTGAGTGTTCTAGCA